>CABHPH010115203.1:0-61020 GCA_902168325.1 Peromyscus nudipes
TTTCGCTATGGCTTGCTAATAGCTCTGACCTCTAGGCAACTTTATTTATTAACATACAAATAAAATCACATTTCAGAACAAATAGAATACCACTATACCCAGATGTACCTGGAGCTTGTGGTAAGAGCAGGGTATTTCTAAATCTCCTGTAGGTTCTCCTCTGCAAATGGAATAAAGCATGACAAGAGACAGAACAGACATAAATATTGCCAATACAGGTAAGTTATATGGTAGGACATAGTAAAGAGAAAAGATGTAATGTATTGACTCTGTATAAGCTGTGATTAGTACAAGCGATGAGAAATTCAATCTCTTCTGCTCTTTCTTGAAATTTGTCTTTAGAGTCTCACAGGCCACTCAGCATTTGCTCTGTGTCTAAACTGAGAAAACCAGCTTCTAAAGAGGCTGTGAAGAGTTACCCTAAAGACAGAAGCTAATGTCATCTCAAATGCAATGTGAACAACTAGGTTACACAAACTTATACAGACATACAAACATGCCCCACACTGCTTCTATGAACCTCCATACACAGGGTTATACGACCTGAATATTTTTAAAATTCACTGTTCATTTCATGGGATCACCACTTTAAAACAACAAAATAGAGCCATCTCAAAGTCATTTTCATATTCTATGGCAAAGATGATGTACAGAATGTCAAATCTGATAGAGGGCAATGAATTTCTGTTTTGAATTTTTGAACATGCTGAAATTGTTTATAGTTAATTTTGACTCAATAAGACATCTTTAATCCCATCCACCATCGTTTGTTCTTCCAGTGTTTCTTCACAGTGGTGTGGTGTCAGGATAAATACAAATGCTAAAAAGGCTGAGGTCTTTGCTTATCATTGTATTTAAGTTAGAAACTGTCTCAAGAATCTAGTTTATTCCATTTCAATTTTAGTGATAGGACTAAAACTAATGAGGAACACTTAGATTACAGTTTTAGATACTGCGGTGCAAAAACTGCCACTCTCTTAACACATTACAAGCTATTTTTGTACACATTTGGCCTTTAAATACCTTCTTCTCTGAAAGGTAATCCATAATAGATATTAGCTTGTTGCTCTGTGTAGGCAGACAGACTAATAAGCTATAGAGGATGGGGAAAGCCATTGTCTCTGAAGCCACTTCATCAGGTCTGGTTGGCAGGTTCAATTACTAATTAATCAGAGTAGTTCGCATCAGGAGTGAAAGGCCTCCTTTCATGTCAGTGTAGATAATTATGATTCTTGAAGCTTGTCACAGAAATATCAAGTTTCAGAAAGTCCATCCAGTTGTACAAACATATCATGGCAATAAAACAGATGTCAATGTGATATTTTCAAAATCTCAAGCTTAAAAAAACAACTGCTTGTGGGAGCAAAAAAACTAGTAAGCAACGTTGTGCTGTATCAAGAATATTATACGTATAAGGTGCTTCCTGAAAGCTTATATAGATAAATCTGTCTTAATTAGCATTAACTTTGGCAACTGAATCTGTTTCATTTAAAATGATTCACCTGCACAATTTGGATGTTTGAATACCTCTCCCTAAAGTTTCAAATTATTATAGTAAACTCATACTCTCAGAATGTGCATTTTTAAAAGATTCAGAGTGATTAAGAAACTTTATATGGCTGAGCAAGGATTTAACACATACTACATGACAGCCTTTCCAAAGGTGAAGATTTCATGGACAGAATGAGCCTTATTGATCTGTATCCCTGGGAAAAGTTCTAACTTACTGTTTTACCTAAATTCACATGTTCTGAGCTCTAAGAATGTTTATATTGGTTTTGATTGTTCCCAATAGTTATCTTTCCCATTTGCTCCCTCCTCAACCTCTTAACATTTGCTATTTTTTTCCAGAAGTTTAGGATAACATTTTCTGTTAGATAACATTTTACAGAGCCTCTGACTTTAGAAATGTAGCAATGAGAATTCTGGACAATCTTCTGTCAGGCTCAATTTAGATCACATACACAACTCATACTAACTCACATCCTCCCATGATCACATTAGAAGCAAACCCTTTAAGTCTGTGTATTTCAAGTTTCTTATGATGTACTGTTTATGTCCAGGTGTCTTCATCCTGGCCATGCCTTTCTCTCTCTCTGAAAGTCAAAGGAAGTGCTCCTACAAAATTCATTCCCACACCATTACTGTTAATTCTCATGAATACTGTGAAGTATGAATAGAGAGAAAGTAAATAATGCCTCATTTGCATGTGTAAAACAGTTGAATGTTTTCATATTTATTGATCCCTTTTTGCTTTTCAGATACTTTAGGCTACTTGTTATGTCTTCAAGAAAGGAAGAAAGGGGAGAGCTGCACCAGGTGTGTGAGCTCTGTTCTATGGCAGTATCTACTCCTTAGAACTGTTTAGAAGATGGGTGCTATGTGTAAATGTTTTATGAACTATAAAATATGTAAAACACAGATTGCACTCTTATCTCTGACAAATGTAGGGGATTTTAGGTAATCATGTCTTGCCAAACTTCATTTCTTGCCACCTATATTTATGACTGCATAAAAAAAATCTTTAAATCTATTTTCAAAGTATAAGTATGAATGACATCCCTCTCAAGGAAGATGAAGCCACACTATGCCAATATGAGGTGAGAGATAGTAAAACCATAGTTCTGTGAGCTTCTTCTGTACCATGTTCTCAGGTTCTGGAGTAGAATATGTTTCCAGAAGGGAAATGGAAATAACAAAGTATATTATTCTAAAACACTCTAAAACCCAGAGCTTCAAATTCCCAGATTATCTCTTCCTTCCCCAACCAAACAGGCACAGTTTTCAAAACACTGATACGGGAGCATCAGACAAGGCAGCAGTGGGATGTCACAGAGCAGACAAATCTACCCTGCTCTTATATAGCAAATTCCTCGTATCTTGAGTGAAAGCTCATTAAAAGTGGGGTATTCAAGAGAGCTATAGGTGATAACTGAGTCCTTCCCCCCACTTCCAGAAGCCATCAACTGTGAAGAGCTACACTCTCAGTATTCCTATTACAATATTCAACGGATTCCTTTCTTTGGGGATATGGGGAAGGGGTTGGGAGGAGAGGTTATCACAGAAGCCTTCTATGTCTCTCATTCTCACCTGTGAGTCTGCAATCATTAATATCACTGCAAGAGAAGCTTCCTTGCCCTTTACAGTCAGTGGTAACATGGATCATGGACTTCCATGTAGTTTCTGGTAACAACATAGACCACAGAAATTCACATGGCCTCCATCAGCATCACAACCCATATACATCAACACAGCTTCAGACAACAGCACAAAGCATGAATATCCACATAGCATTCAGTGATATCATAGATCATGAACATCAACATGGCCTCCTGTGTGAGCATAGACCATGGACATCAACATGACCCAATGGATTTAGTATGGTTTTTTTTCTTTTCTTCTTCTTCTTCTTCTTCTTCTTCTTCTTCTTCTTCTTCTTCTTCTTCTTCTTCTTTTTTCTTCTTCTTTTTCTTCTTCTTCTTCTTCTTCTTTTTCTTCTTCTCCTTCTTCTTTTTTTGAGGGGAGGTCATAAGGGTGGAGGTATGGACCTGGGAGGACCAGAAAGTGAGTGTGATTGGGGTGCATTATGTGATATTTCCAAATAATCAATAAAAATATTACCTTAAAAAAAAGAGCCAGTGGTGAAACATTTTGTCCTTCATGGAAACTCCTTAACACTCAATAAGGTCTAACGAGAGGCTTATTAATGCACATGAAGTAAACTACTCAAAAGTTTCAGGAAGTTCATAAAACTGACCAGATACACTAAACTCCTTTCTCCCCAAGCTTATATAAACAGTAAATATTGCTGATAGACATGGGCAGACCACCTGAGCTGCCTGAAAGAGGCAGAGACTAACTAACTTGCCTGGCTATATAGAGACTGAGCTACCTAGACAGACAAAGATCAGTCCAGCAGGCAGAGAGAAAGATAGTGGGTTTGCTGTGAACTTTGAAACCTCAAAATCCATTCTCAGGGATACACTCCTCCAAGGCCACACCTCTTCCAGCAAGGCCACATATCCTAATCCTTCCCAAACAGTTTCACTAACTGGAGAATAAGTAGCCAAATATGTGAGTCTATAGGGTCTACTTTCATTTAAACCACCACATCTGGAATGGACCTTTAAGTTATTTCTGCTCCTATAAGTGACCCCTTATCCATACTTCTGTAAAGATCCCCAATAAACTCATTGGAGCATCAGCTATAATTCTGTGTAGGCCTTATTTTGTTGCTGCTTGGGGTAAGTAGACACTTGTTCACATCTTCCCAGGAATAGTGTCATAAAAACAAGTCTATTGATCTTAGCTTCTAAGTTATACTAAAAAGTTCATATCTAAAATGATTAAAGTGGGGGATGGTAGTGTTTTCTACATTATACTATTAAATTTTTAATGTGATTTTTTTCTGTTATTGTTCCATTGGGAGCTCTGCCTCAGCGCCCCCACCTCCAAACCCTGCCCCTTAGAAAGCCCACCAAGCTGCAGCTCCTCCCTTAGAGCTGCTCAAGATTGTGCCTATAAGGTATTTAAGCTCTAGTCCATAGATCTGCCACATGATTTTTCCTCCTTCCTTCCCTGGAGATCACCTGGCAGTACTTTGCTCAGATTAAACCTGGTCCTTTACCTTTTAATTCAGCTTGATTTGACACAGAAATCCACTACCAGTGATTCAAAATACTCATTGAGCCTGGGTAGAGTTGGGCCTCCCCTGAAGGGCACATTCCCACATGGACACATTCCCTGCCAGTCCCCCACAACCCAGGCAACATGATCTTCACCTCTCTGCCACACCAGACTGACTTCTGGCTCAGTAAGTTACCCATTTCCAAACCCAAAGCCTATAAGGAATCCAGGATCCCTTCCAAGTTTTTTACCCCTTCTGGGTCAAAGGCTTTCAGGGTACCTGGCCAGGACATGGCCGCACCAGGGGCAACCCTGACCCATTTCTGAAACAAAGTTTGTCTTTGTTCTTTGGGATCTATTGTTAGGAGATGGTTTATCCAAAGACATCCAACCATCCCTCCACCACTTGACCCCAGGATATCATGGGAGATTCCTCACCCTAATCTTCAGTCTCTGACACAGGCTTGGAATTGCACAGCACTGAGTCTAAATCTGATCCTCAATCACTGCAAAATTTATCCAAATTGGGACTGTCTCACACCATATGCCCTCACTCAGGACTTTTGGGCTCTGCACTTCCTCCCCTCCCCTGTTCTCTGGTTGTCTGCATCTTTACCTCCCCCCCACACACACACACACACTCTGCTTCTGCCTGCTCTCCCACTGTACTATGCTGGAATTCTACCCACCCACTTTACCAGTAACAAATCTGCTCTTGAATGAATTCTGTTATACCTTCCTCTCTCCTAAAAATCTTTTTCCAAATCCTCCACTTGCTGTTCCAGCTCACTCATCCAGGCTTTCTTTTGATCTTGGCAGCCTGCATAGCTACTCTGTTTTCCACTTCCAAAGCACTTTCTCTTCTGGGCTCAGAGCCTGCAGTGCCCCATCTACCTCAGACCCTGCTGCTTGTGAGCCAGGCACCATGCATGGCAGCATCTGGTGGCCCACAGCCAGCTGCCCTGACTCAATAGGAGACATGTTATGGCCAGGAAGTGTCTTTTATTCCTGTGCTTTCCTACATGCTGCTATATACTGCAAACTCTTTTTTCAGGATTTTAAGTTGGTCATCCAACATAGTTTCCCATGGAAAGTCTTGTTTGTTTTCCTGTTTAAAAAGTCCCATGTATTTTGTGTGTATGGATGGAAATGTGGCCACTGCATGCTTGTTTTTCTGACTGGTCTAGATGCCTGAGTTTACATGTTCTGTGTATCTTAGTTACAACTAGCTGCCTGGGCTCAGAATTTGCCTCCGGGACTTTTCTGGCCTTGGATCTAATGTAATGACAGAGAAAGTTATTTTATACTGTTCTGCCTTATTGGGAAAAAAAACAGCTAAAGAATTGGGTATGGTAAAAAAAAATGTAACAAAAAGTTAACTTAAAAGTTGTAACTCCAAATTGAAACTGCTCTGAGAAACAACATGCAGTCTGTCACCATCTTGATTAAGTACAACATGTGGGCAGGAACCATTTTGACTAAGGATGGAGAAGAGGGAGGTCATGTGACTTCACCACCATCTTGAATAAAGGTCACCACATGGAGTGGACCCACCAAGGAGATATTAGGTCTACAAGATATTTTGAATTAGGATAGATTTCTGTATGATAATTCCTTTCCTGTCCTATAAACAAAGTTTATGAAAGATAGGATGTAAAACAATGCTGGTTTATTGAGGTATTAAAGCTGCACCTCCATGCATCCATGTACAGGGATATATCTTGCTGGCAGCCAGATTTTGTAACATAAGAGTAATCCCCTTGGTATTGATTTTAGAAACACTAAATTGTTTATACTGTGAAAAGTGGGTTTTGCCTTCTAGAGATGCTAAACTGCTTCTATGTAACAGAAAATTATCACCTGATCTTCAAACACTTCAGAGATCTAAGAATATGGTATTTAAAAAAAGAGAAAAAAAAAACTTCTCGTGATGGAGACATGCCAGCTCCTAGCAGCACCCTGTATCTCCTCCAAGGAAGATAGATGACCACAGAAAAACTTCCACCTGGTACTTTCTTTAAATGAAGTAAAGCCAGACACAGAGTAGAAAACTGATTCGTACCTTTACTGCTGCTAAGACCTTGTCCAGGCCGTGGACAAGCAGGACACTGGGGAATTGATTGCCCAACTTTGCAAAGACAAGGTCGGCCAGTCTCCCCAGATTCCTACGCCACAGGAAAGTCTGTCAGATCTTCTAGGTCTGGCAGCTGAAGATTGTTATTACCCTGGAACCCCATCCCCAGTGACCACGGACAAACCTGGGATAGCTACCTAGATAGTCAGAAAGCGGTCTCACTTCTTCTTACTCAGGTGAAATTTATTATTCTCCAAACTGATGGTGTTTCGTGACTAGGGTACTAATAGATCTACCACTTTAGCAGCTCCCCCTTAACCCCCTAAGGCTACAACCACCTTGCTCATTAGTTCTTTAGTTAAGTTTCCTGTTAAAAATACAGACAGTCTTGTTCACAGGCTTCATAGTGAAAGATAAACAGGCTTCAGAGTTTTAGCATTGATAAATGCAGTTTTGACAAACTGATAGAGCACTGACTACGAACAGTTTTCAAGAGTCCTTAAATTTCTGTGAATTTTACTGGTCTCCGCTTTTAAGACTGGGAAGAGACTTTTTCAGCCTTGCTGTATTATCTTTAGCCACATATGGCAAAACTCTGCTGAAATGCCGACTCTCCTCCCTCTGAAACAAGTTAGCGTTAAACAGGGTATGGAAACCTGCAGGCATGTTCAACTCTGTTCCTCCTTGTCTGCTCCTCGGCATCCTTGCATCTCACTCTTTTGCTTGCTCAACCTCATTCATTCAGTAGATTTCCTCGGGTTATCTTCTAAGTATAGACTTAAAGGTGTATTTCACTGGGCTAAAACCAGGCCCTAGGAAAAACGTTCATGCCTTCTAACACAAAGCCATAGCCTTTTACTATGACACTAAGTTGTAAATCTGTTCCAGCTGTTTTACAGACACCTACATGTTCCTGGCAGAAATGAGTATCAGTCTCTAGAGCCCCTCTTTGATCCTACCCACCCCTGAGTCCATATTTTACAGGTCCACTCCTCCTGCCAGATGTGTGGCAAGGTCAATCCACAGGGGGCCCTCCAGACACACCAGCCCCTACATGTGGTTGATACATTGTACACCCCAATAAACTTATCTGGGGGTCAGAGAACAGAACAGCCACTATATTAAACATAGGTTTAGGCAGTGGTTGCACACACCTTTAATCCTAGCATTCTAGAGGCAGAGATCCATTTGGATCTCTGTGAGTTCAAAGCCACACTGGAAACAGCCAGGCATGGTGACACATGCCTTTAATCCCAGGAAGTGATGACAGGAAACAGAAAGATATATATGGTGTGAGGACCAGGATCTAGAGCCTTTTTAAGCTTTTAGCTTTTAGCAGCAATTCAACTGAGATCCATCTGGATGAGGACGCAGGGGCTTTCAGTTTGAGGAAACAAGATCAGCTGAGGAATTGGTGAGTTGAGGTTAGCTGTGGCTTGTTCTATCTCTCGGATCTTTCAGTATTCACCCCAATATCTGGCTATGGGTTTGTTTTTATTGATAAGACCTCCTAACAATTCATACTACACCTGCCCCAGCTCTGAGGATACCAACCAAGGACACCAACTGGGCACATACTGGCAGGTTAACTTCACCCACATGCCCACTCATAAAAAGCTCCATTATCTCTTAACTCTTATTGACACCTTTACAAGATGTATGGAAGCACTCCCCACCTCCAAGGAAACAGCGGATATTAGATACTCCTGGAACACATCATTCCCCAGTTTGGCATGCCATCCCCCCAAGCTCCTGGGACATCAGTGCTGGTACCACCTCTCCAGACTCAAATGGGCACCTATCTAGGATAAATGGACACATCTCCATTCTATTCTTACTGGCAATCTCCCCCCTCCCCATGCCTAGTCCCATTTATAAGGCTGGTGATTTAACCTATTTTTTCTCCTAGCAACTTGCCTTCTCTGCTTCCTCAAGAAACAGATCCCTGAGGTCTCCAGGATGATGGTTAACTGAATGCTTCTTCACCCACACCTCCTACTGAGCATGAGCCCACTGACTCCCAACTCCCCCTCCCCACATTGTCCCATGCCAGCAGGAAGTAGCCAGACTTAAACTGGTGCCCATATATCCAAGAAGGTTGGAATGTTCCATTGGAAGCTCTGCTTCAGTCACCCCTCCTCCCTCTCAGAACCCTGCCATTCAGAAAGCCTGCCAAGTGGTAACTCCTCCCGCGGAGCTGCTCAAGACTGCTCAAGACTGCGCCTTAGGCTCTGGTCCTTAGACCTGCCATGTGATTTCTCCTCCTCCCTTCCCCCAAGATCACTCGGGAGTGCTTTGATCAGATTAAACCTGGTCTTTTAACTTTTAATTTGACTTAATTCAGTGTACTGCTTTGGCAGAGAAACCCACTACCAGAGATTCAAAATACTTACCAGTTATACTTTGAAAAAAATATTTAGTAGTTTTATTAAATTATGCACATGCCTAAAATAATATTAATTTAATGAATTCCACATTAGGCAGTAAAATAAAAAAATTAAGAAAAATTATAGCCAGTTGTGGTATTGCATGCCAGGAGTATTTGCTGAAGGAGGCAAAGAAAGGAGGATTATGAGTTCAAGGTCACCCAGAGCTACACATTTTATGTCTCCACTTTTATGTGCTGACATGAAGGAAAGACATATTAGTGCACACATAAAAGCAGCATATGACAGAAAAATACATAATATTTGTCTTTCTAAATATGTCTCATTTAAAAGCTTACCACAATTACCAGTTCTGCCAATTTTCTTATCAAGTGCTACGATTTTATTCTTCTTTACAGTGGAATATATATATATATATATATATATATATATATACTGCATATATACACGGTGATTTTATCTTTTAATCTCTTGATGAACACCAAATTGTAATGGTCAGTCTGTCCTTCTATTAGTTTGTCTACTCTTTGTTCCTTTGGAGTTTTAATGTGAGGATGTTATGTCCTTTCTATCTAACTAATGTATTTGCTTACTTGAGTGAGTGTATGTGAAATTCATTCTGTTCTATTCTAACACTATCATTAGTTGTGGTTTTGAACAATTTGCTCTGGCTCTGCTCATTTGGAGTCCTTTCATGTTGGCTCTTCTGCTCTTTCTTGTGTGTTCTTCATTTCCTCCTCTCTCCTTTTTTAAACATTTTCTTACTGGAACTAAAAGATATTTCAAAATTCTCTTGTACTTTGTAATCTCAGCTCTGGAATCAAACAGTTAGATAAGGAGCATGGAGCCCTTCAGTCAGATAACAGTGTTAATAATGCAAAATCTGGTACCAGCCAATTTGGGCATCCTCACTGCTGCCACAGTATCATACTTTCAGAGACTGACAGAACTAGGAAGCATACATACATGCAGTAACCACACTGAGCACATGTGGATGCCCCTGTTTTCCTTTTCTGTTTTTTTCTTTTTCTCTTTCTTTCTTGTGCTTTTCTTCCCATATATATCTACTATTTTTATATCAATCAATACCACTGCTAAAGAGTCAACAAAGACGGGTATATTTGGGCCTTTTCTTTCCCTTTATCATAACTTATGCACTAATACGGAAATTTTTACTTTATTACATTTTCTTACACTTGGTTTTTAGACTCTAAAAAGAGCAGTTTCAGCAATGATTGAATTAGCCCCTAAATCAAGCACTCTGACTAGAGTTCATTTATGTTTGTCTTTGGAATATCCTTGCAAGAAAGTCCTTATAAGCTCTATTGGTCTTTTCTTCTCCTCTACTCAGTACCAAAATGTTATTCATTTGTATTAGTTTTGTCATATAGTATTTTTGATTCCTATTGTATCCTACTTGGCTTAAAATACATATCTGCTTTGAAAGGCATATGAAAAGAACTAAGCAATTGATAGGAGCAGATGCAGAGACCCATAACCAAAACATCAGGTAGAGTTTGGGGAATGCCACAAAAGAGGGGGGTGTTATAGGAGCCAGAATAATCCAGAACACCACAAGACCACTACCCATAGAACCAACTAAGCAGCGACAATCAGGGAGCCTGTATGGGTCTGACCTAGGTCCTTTACATATATGTTATGGCTTGGTGTTCTTGTGGGACTGAAATAGTGGGAGCAGGGGCTATCTCTGACTCTTTTGCCTGCTTAGGGGACACTTTTCCTGCTAGTGGGTTGCCTAATCCAGCCTTGATATGAGGGTTTGTGCCTAGGCTTATTGTAACTTGTTATGCCATGTTCAGTTGATCTCCCTGCTCTTTTCTGAAGGGAAATGGAGAAGTGGATCTAGGGGAGAGGGGAGGTGGTGGAGGGGCTGGGAGGAGTGGAGGAAGGGAAAACTGCAGTCTGGATGTAATATATGAGAGAAGAATAAATAAGAAATAAGAACTAAGGTCACATTTTACTATTTCTAAAGAATTCATATTATAAACTCATTAGCTAGCAAATAAATTGTATTTATTAAATGGTAATTTTCCACTTCCTTGGCAATTTTCTATTAAAATTGTAGACAACTACAATAACAAATTATCAATGTTTTCACTGAGTTGATTTAAATTCTGACTAAAGTCAAGGAAAAAATAACATATCTGCTATCTCATAACAGACTACAATAAAAAGCATAAATTTTTAAATCATTGCAAATAATTTACTACTTTCATAAACATTGATGAAAACACTAGATCAAAATATTTCTTAGAAACATGTCCTGTTTGAGAAATTCAGCAGAACAGGTTTATTTACTTGACTGCAAAAAACTAACGAAGTCTCTCCCCAAGGAAAAAACAGGGTAGGGCGAGAGGGGCTTGTGACCAGAGGACTCCGCATAGGTATATGGATCAGACTAATGCTCCTATCTTTCAAAATAAAGCTGGATTAACTATGCCAGACATTATGTTTTCTTTCCCTTTTCAATGTCTTATAATCAGTTTCAAGCATGACTTGTTACATAATTCTATAGTGTACAAAAATTTGTTTGAAGTTACAACTTTTGAGCTGCACCAGCTTGCAGTGGTTTCAGAATCCAGCTGTTGAATTTGGTGAAATATTCCCTGAGACTATCATGCTTAGTGAAATCATCAAGTTGCAGAATGACAAGCATCACATGTCATAAACACAGCACCTGAAAAGGCTGATTCCATAGAAAGGAGTAAAATGGTGGCCACTGGAGGCCGGAAAGGCAGAGGAGATAGAGAGACAGAATGGAGTAAAGAATGATTAGAAAGTCTGAGAAGCTCTGGTGTGCTATCATATAGAATAAAAAAGTATTGTGTATTTCTTAAACCTACATGAAAGATTTTTAATGATTTAATCTTAGATAAATTATAAATGTGTTAGGAAAAATTTACTCAATCTAAGTCTTGCATAGTAGGTGCAACATATAGAAACATTGCATGGTAGACATAAGTGTGCTCAATTATTATTTATGTATCAATTAAACAATACATTTAAACCAAAAAGAAATACAAAACTATATTTAAATGTACGTGTTATTGTTATTTTATTAAAAATACTTTTGAGTAATATCATTCTAGCCTTGATCTTTAAAATATTTTATGCTTTTATTTTCTATTCTTATTTGAATTTTACATCTTAACATCTATAGTTAGTGGGAAATTAATATAAAACTAAGTACAATATTCAAGTTTAAATAATTGGGTATTGGAAAGGCTCACACTCCATTTGATATGGCTACAAAAATGCCCTGGCTCACAATTTGAAATGTGAATGTTAGTGTCTTAATTAACAGTGAGCAATGTCTTTCCATCCCTAGCTTTGTTATTTGGCCAATTAAATCTGAGCATCGGTGCTCAGTGCAAGCCCTGGCATTTCAGATGTCAGGTGCCCTTCAGAGGTCTTCGTGGGCTCAGCAGTGACATTTAGAGAGCACTGAGCACACAAGGGCAGCATGATATGACAATTCTCTGTTAAGATGTCAGCATATTCTAAAAACACTGATGACAAGTATACTTCTTGGAAAGAAACAGCTATTGTCTGAGCACTGTGCTTTATAAAAATTGAATTCAGAACAAGAGCAAATAAATGGGGGATAGTTATATCAAAAATCTTTAATTCCACATTGCTTCCTGTTTGTTTCATGTATACATGACCTTGTTTTACTTATATTGCAGAGAGAAAAAAAACCTGCCCAAAGACAACTTAGGGGAGGAAGGTATTTATTTGGCTTACAATTCTAGGTTGCAGTTCATCACTGTAGGAAATCACAGTAGTAGGAGCTTGAAATGGTCACACCACATCCACAGTCAAGAACAGTGAGAAACAAATGAAACCATGCTTCCCTATTGCTTACTCTTGTAACCTTCCCATCTCTTTTATAGTTCGGGATCCGTGGCCTGGGGAATGGTGCCACCCAAAATGGGCTGGTTCTTCCCATCATTTTGTAATTATGACAGTTTTGCATAGAAATGTCCAAAAGCTAACTAACCCAATCTAGACCATTTCTCAATCAAAACTCCCTTGTCAAGAGACTATCAGCACAATAGGTAACCCAATTTTCACAAGTATACTCCAATTGAATAAAATATTTTACTTTTTTACATATTTTTGTTCAATGATAGAGTTAAGACACACTTAAATATCAAATTCATAACTTCTGAAGCATTCTATTTCCACTATAATATAATTTCTCAACATGATTAAAATATATAAAAATGTTTAATTAAAAAATAATATTACTTCTCAATTATGTTCACATGTTACTATCTAAATGAAGCTGGTATACTTTACTCTTCACAAGGTCAGTCATTACTCATATACTGTATATTCTTGACTGTAATTTTCCTTTCCTATTATTTATGTAAAAATACAGAACACAGGATTGTAAGATTAGTAACAAAGCAAAAATATGCTATATTGTTTCCATCATACAGCCCTGGAAGTTCTGATTCAGGAATGCATTCATCTGATCATAACTCATGTCCAGACACCTATGCCTGACTTCAATCCATAGTCTACTTTTCCCAGTTCTTAACTTCTTAATACTATTCCACAGTGTACAGAATTTGGTCCAGTGTCAGAACTGAAACAGAAAAATGGATAACAGAATAATGAAACATCTTGATTTGCCAGTGAGTTAGGTCATACACAGAAAGGATGGGGCATGCAGAGTGAACCCAAGAGCCAATTCAAAGGACACATCAAGAGCTACATCTGCCACCAATGTAATAACAAATAAATGACATGAAATAAAAACATACATTCATAAGTCCTTACTAATATGAATATATGAATGAATCAATAAGTTACAAAAGCATATTAGAAATAATGGTTCTTTATAGGAGAATGCCAGGTGAACCAGTGAAAAAAGAATAAACAAAATAGAAGCTTATTAATAGACCAATATAGTAATAATTGTGGAAGGTCCATCAATGGATGTCAAAAATCAAATAGTAAAATAATTTTGAATAGGATATTTGGAGCCTAAAAGTTTTCCCTACTAGAGAAATGTAAATTTTTAAAGAGGAATTATAATTGTTTGGAAAAGAACTTTTCAGCATAACCTTTGCCATGTGAAAAAAGTTCATATAACACACAATATAACATTTGTATCGCAAAGACTCACTCATGTGATACACTGAGGACATTCCCTGCTGCAGCATTTGTGCCAAAAATGAATGACTTCAACCTAGACACGAAAACACATCTCAAAATAACTGAGGGGTGTCCTAGCAATATCTAGCCTAGGAACTGGAGAACTGCTAATGTCCCAAAGGACAATGCAATTCTGAAACATGAGAAACCAACTCAGACAGAAGCACATGCAGGAAGCATGAGAGCAAGTGGGTTGGAAGAACAGGGATGGGATTCAAACTCATGAAACGACCCTACTGGGAAAACTAGCAAGCTTCAAATATGATCCTTCAATTAGTTAGAGTGACAAATCAGTATCAATTGTCATCTCTTAATGACTTCATAAGAGATTAACATTAAGACAAGTTGGATGAAGAATATAGCAGAGCTAGACAGTGTTTCTAAATGTAGATCGTGTAAGGAGAATCCTATAAAAAGGAGAATCTGCAACCTTACGAATACAGGTTTGAACCTAGATGCCCCTCAACTGAAGAATGGATTAAGAAAATGTGATACATTTACACAGTGGAGTACTACTCAGCAGTGAAAAACAATGACATAATGAAATTTGCAGGCAAATGGATGGAACTAGAAAATATCATCCTGAATGAGGTAACACAGACTCAGAAAGACAAACATGGTATGAACTCCCTCTTAAGTGGATACTAGATGTAAAGCAAAGGCTAACCGGACTACAACCCACAGCTCCAGAGAAGCTAGCTAACAAGGAGGACCCTAAGAGGGATGCATGGATCAGCCAGCAAAGAAGAAATAGATGAGGTTTACATGAGCAAACTGGGGGTAAATGGGGGGTAATGGAGGGCAAAAGATGGGGGATGAGAACATAAGGAGACAAGAGGTTCAAGCTGGAACAGGGACAGAGTGGGAGAGCAAGGAAAGAGATACCATGATAGAGGGAGATATCATGGGAATAGGGAGAAACCAGGTACTAGGGAAGTTCCCAGGAATCCCCAAGGAGGATCCCAGCTTTGACTACGAGCAATAGTAGAGAGGGTGCCTGAACTGGCTTACCCCAGTAATCAGATCGGTGAATACCCTGTCATCATAGAGCCTTTCTTCAGTAACTGATGGAGGCAGATGCAGAGATCACAGCCAAACACCAGGCCAAGCACCAGGAGTTGAGTCAAAGAGAGAGAAGAGGGATTCTGTGAGCAAGGGCATCAAGATCATGATGGGGAAACCTACAGAGACAACCAAACCAAACTATTGGGAACTCATGAAATTTAGTTCAACAGCTGTGGAGCCTGCATGGGACTGGACTAGGCCCTCTGCATAGCTAGAAAGTTATGTAGCTTGATCTGTTTAAGGGGACCCCTGGCAGTAGGATCAGAATCCATCCCTGGTGCATAAGCAGATTTTTTGGAGCCCACTATCTATGATGCGACACCTTGCATAGCCTTGAGGCAGGGGGAGGGGCTTGGACCTACCTCTCCTAAATGTACCTCCCCATGGGAGGCCTTATCTTCCTGTAGTAGGGAATGGGGGTGGGTTGGGAGGGGAAGGCTGGAGAGGGTGGAGGAAGGAAGAGGGGGGATCTTTCATTGGTATGTAAAATGAATAAAAAATTTTCTTAATAAAAAAGAATACAGGTTTGTACTCTTTCTTCTTAATTACTTTATTTTTATTTTAAATACTTTATTTATTTTGATATCACCCCCTTTATCTTCTCCTGAACCCTTCCATATATCCTTCCTTGGTTAGGAACACACACACACACACACACACACACACACACACGTATGTGCTCTGTAATGTTTCCTGTGTGTTTATGTTTTCAGGGCTGACAGTTTGGTATTGGATAACCAATTGGTGTGTTCTTTCCTAAGGAAAACTATTTCTCCCACTCAGTACTCTGTTTTCAAAACTATGTCCTTGAGTTTTCAGCATGATCTTGGGAACTCCATCTTCAGTCTGTTTTCCTAATTTCTGAAATAGTTTGCAAATGCAGTAGCTCTCACACAGCTAAGACATTTTTTGTGCTTTTAGAGATGACCTTGTGGAAAAGTCACCTCTCCTGAATGATCCTCTCCATTTTGTTCCTGTAATATCTTTTCATATAGAAGATTCCTTAAAGGAAAGATGTGAACAAAGCTGTGACTATATTTCCATATGCCATCAGTATTGAACATCATCTTTTCAATTCCCCAACACAGATGTATGAATTCCACACAGATAGTTTCCTAAGTTAATATATATATAGTTAAGTATTTCACTAGCTTTGCTAAGAAACATCTCATGGAATCAGTCATCAAAATAGATTACATTTGGTGTTTTTTCTTTTCAGAACCTTCGAAAGACTCACTTCTGAATAGCAGTCTTACCTTGTCATTCCTCATGAAGCTACACTCTGCAATAAACTACTTGAGAAAACACAAAACTTTTGATACACACTGTTCACACATTCATTAGGCATCTATGTGCATATCTTAAATATTTAGTTGCAGTATTTTTATTAGGAAAAAGTCTTTTATTAGTGCTAAAGAATAAATCCAATGCCTTTACACATGCTAAAAAAGGCTTTTCCACTGACCTATGCTTCTGGTCTTGAAATATTTACCCTATTCTCAAGTAAAAGAAATATTTATGAATATCTATATTAAAATAAATATATATAGAGATATCATTACATTAATGTATTAATATAAATATATATGCACATAAATATTTAAAATATATTTAAACATTTTGCAATCTCTTGCTCTAAAACCAGTTACATATTATCTTAAAATACAATGAAAGCCTGAATATATATTAAATGTAATAGCTTAAAAAAGAGCAAAACATTTAAAAGGTCATTTCAAATCTCCTTGCTTTTGTACAAGATAAAATTCAAACTGTTTTCAGCTTTATATTTGTAATCTTGCCTTGACCTTTCTCTCTTATCTCTAGTCTATTTTAAACAACTACATAAAAAAGTTTTTAACTTTCTGAATTCTTACTGTTCATATTTCCCATTTCTGGATTTCCATGTCTTTTCACTTCCTTTCCATGTGACAGAAAATGGGCAGCTTTGGTAGTGCTAACTCAGGAAACTGTGATGACTTCAAGCTATTGGAATTCAATTCTTCTCCTGCTTCACATTAGTCTGTCAAGTCCTTTACTGCTCATTTACTGTGATAGCTTACATGAGATTTGTTACCTGGAAGATTTTTGGGTGTGCAGTGCAGCACCGTTGATTATATGTGCATTTCTGAGCAGCAGCTCTCTAGGATTTCTTGTTGCATGACTGAAACTACACATCCACTGAAGTGCAACACCATAATTTCTTCCTTACCAAAGCATGTGAGTAGCAGCATGCTCCTTTCTTCTTCTGACCATGATGATTACCATATATCTACTGTAAAAAAAATCAAACAGGATTTATCTGTCTTCAGCAGGTAGGCCACAAATTGAATGTTTTAATTGCAAAATTGCATTGTATTCATCAGCGTATTTTATTAAAATATACCTCTTTGCCTACTGGGAATAATGCTGTGAACTTGACAGTGCACATGCCTCTGAGATCCTAATTTCATTATATATAGATACCTAGGAGAGAGATGAATAAATCTTACCTTGTCATTCCTCATGAAGCTACACTCTGCAATAAACTACTTGAGAAAACACAAAACTTTTGATACACACTGTTCACACATTCATTAGGCATCTATGTGCATATCTTAAATATTTAGTTGCAGTATTTTTATTAGGAAAAAGTTGAATATCTTTTTTGTACTTGGTCATCTCTTATCTTGACTAATATTTATTCAAATCTTCCATATTGAGTATCTATTGGTTGTGTGCTACTCTTGAGTTTAGGTGATATTCATACTTTGGATATCAATCATTGTCAGATTCATGATCACTAAGTGCTTTTCATTATACCATTAGGGCATGAAGAAGCTCCCACCCCCTTGTAGTATTTATAAACAGTTATTTTTGTTTCCCATGCCCCTCTAAGTTTCCATGTTCCTGACAGACAATAAGTAATCTATGAAAAAAGTGAGAATGGAAAATTTGTGAGCAAGTGAAAAAACTATGGTGATAATTAAGAGAATCAATCTGATATACAGAGTATATTGAAGATGCACTTAGAATTTGTCATCAAGTTGGGATTTTTTGTTGTTAATAAATGTAAGTCAGGATGGTTAGTGTGTGGAAAAATAACCCTATGACACATGTATTTCCCTCTCCTTTTTTGTGTTCATTCACTTACCATCTGACTACAAACATGAGGGCAGATACCTTAAAATATGCTGTAAAGTGGAGAGTATATTCACATTATTTGCTTACTGGATGATGGTGTGCTGAGAATATACAACCTGAGAGATGTATTAAGATCAAATGAAAGTTTTATTTTTGCTAAGTTGCCTGGCTCTTTCTGAGATTAGCAAGGAATCTCTAACTGAGCATATTTTCTTTGCAAAGTAGTTCCAAGATCAACTCAAAAATTATACATCTGTCTAAGTTAGGGCTTCTATTGCTGTGAGGAGACACCATGAGCATTGTATTGTTTTCTCTTGCTTTTAATTAGAAACAACTCTGTCACTCATTTTCAAATAAACCTCAACTTGGAAGACTAGCCTTTTCATAAAAGTATTTTTATACTGATTTATTACTATTCTCAGAATCATAGCTTACCTTATCTGTACTTTTTAGGTTAGGTTTAAATGCTTCCTGGATTGTTCTCATATCCAATAAAGGAATATGTATGTAAATAGTCCCATAAATGAAATAGAAATATAATAATGACTGACAAATTTGCATCTCCAGTTTACAAGAATGAGTTCTGATTTTTTCAACTGTATTTCTTCTCAAAACAAACCATAATGAATCATTCATTATTATGATAAGTTGGAGATGGGATGACTGAGAAGCAAGCAGTGAGATGTTGGCAGATTCTCTTGAAGAACTAATTGCAAAGGTTCCTGGGTTAGAGAGATGGCTCAGTGAAGAGCACTGACTGCTCTTTCAGAAGGTGTGGGTGCTGTGGAATATTCCTTTACACTGTGTGAATATATGTCACTGTGATTGGTTTAATAAAGAAGCTGACTGGCTAATAGCTGACCAGGATAAGGCTAGGCAGGAGAGCCAGACTAGGAGAATGTTGGAAGGAAGAAGCATAGAGACTAGAGTCAAGAGACAGCCACAGAGAGAGCAGGAGACAAACATGTCAAGCTAATAAAGGCACTGTCATGTAGCAGAGCATAAATAAGGAATATGGGTTAACTTAAAATGGAAGCGTTAGCCAGTAACAAGCCTAAGCTTTTGTCTGATTATTTGTAATTAATATTAAGCCTCTGACTGATTATTTGAGAGTGGTTGCAGGACAGAAAACGCTGCCAAAAAATGGTGCCCATTGTCCAGGGCCATGTACATACATCCAAATAAAACCTGAGAAAGTTTTTTAAAACATTCTAAACACACAGAAGCAGAACCAGACACGACTTCCTTGTCTTGTGTCTCTCGTACCTGTTGCAGTACAGAGACACATCTCCTGGGAACTGCCAGGATGCCATGAGCTAAGCCACATGGCAGAGTCCCACAGTCTCTCACATGGGCCATGCTATAGGAAAGCATCTCCCAGCCATGCATTGTTTGGTAGGTTTAGCGGTTTTGTTCATGCAGACAGAAAAGGTTACAAACATGCAGTAAAGACAGATTCAAATGGAAAAAGAACTAAACAGGTTACAATGTGTTTAAAATATACATAGGCTTAGGAGAGAAAAGAAAAAGGTAGAGAAAGTCCTTAAAAGAGGAATAGAGTAATAAAGAATATAGTAAGCCACATAAAGATGTGGAATACACAGAGAGTCTGGATCCTGCATGTTATTGTGTTGTCTTTGAATTTTTGGCTGCAAAAAGACACTGGATTATGAAATCTGCTAGAATCAACCAATCTATATATTTTAAAAATATCTTGACTTCAAAATTTAAGTCAAAGTATGTGTTACTTTGGGGGAGAGGTTATGCTTTTAACTCCACAGGAAATGAGAGGCTGTGGATTCATTCTGGGTTAAAGAAAATCATGTTTGATCAAGGAAGACCCCATGAAATCCTGACTGCAGACATAAAGAAATGAACCTAAAAGAACTACAAGACATGTGATGTATATTTTAGCGGCTCAAACACATAACAAAAAAATCATCTTTGGCTGACTTTTGTACAACACACAGTCTATATTTATGTAACAAATATGTATGTTACCTTTAAAAGTTTATGTATTTTCAGAACAAGGGGACCAAACACCAATGAAAACAGAAGGTCCAGGCAATCCAGCATTTCAAAATGTCTCTGTTACAGTCTCCTCATGATTCTGGATCCAGAACAGCTTCAAGGCTGCTGGCTGAGATGATACAACCTCTCAGAATACTCCAGTCGAGACTTGACCATAGTCCTAAATTTTCTCATGGTCCTCCAAAGATAACAAACCCACAAACAGTGGGAAGTAGTCTAGAGAATGATGTCCATATTCCCAAAAGATGGGTTATATATATATTTATTATCATTTAAAGGGGGTTGGTTACAAGTTGTTATTGGTAATGGTCAGGAAAAAAAGCTGAACAAAGGAGAAATATTCAAGAATCTCTTCCTGAAAAGAAAAAGGGGATATAGAAATGATAGAATAAAAGGGTAAATTATTTCATCTATTTTTAACTAAAAAAAGCAACTACTAGTCTTAAATATTTTACATTGGTGTGGATTTTTGTTTATTGATATAAATTTAAATGTAATTTTACTATACTGTATTATGTTTCTATTCTTATTTAGGATATTTTGCTTATACAACTGATTTAAAAATATAATTCATAATTAAGAAATACAAATAAATTAGTCATCTATAACAGTAAAACTTAGAGTCATGTTAGGTGTGTTTTTCAAGGCCATACACAGATATATTTAGATAGAGAGATAGACTGATAGATAGATAGATAATAGGTAGATAGATAGATAGATAGATAGATGACAGATAGATAGATAGATAGATAGATAGATAGATAGATAGATAGATAGTCTTAAACACTTCATATACCTGAAGAATATGGCACTTAATATGTTTAATAACCTAAGACCTTTCCTGACAGTGAAACATATCTGCTCTGGTAGAACCAATCTACTTCAACAAAAATGATGGGCATCAAAAAAACTACGTAAGGAGCTTGTTTTCTTTATGGCAAAAACTAGCCATGTAGGCAAAGAAACTTCCTTTGCCTCAATTGCTAACAGATACTGTCCAAACTGAACCAGCAGTATGCTAAATAATGCTACTGTCAAACTTAACCAAAACAAGGTAGGATAGTCCTTCAGAATTCAGAACTTTGTGTGACTCTGTAAGCAGGCTGATGCCCCTGCCATTAGGTAACATTTCACCCCTTTGATGGAATTGAAGACTAGATAGTTATAATTATAATTTTCCTTATCTATAATAAAAGGTGAATTAAATGTAGAACTTTAGGCTCACCAAGGTAAGATAGATAGATAATTTTCTCTAATTTTGCTAAATATAAATGAACTGGATATTGTAACTGTAATTCTTACTTGATAACTGTTTTGTTGTATATAATTTTACTATGTTAAAGTTAAAACCTTTTTTATTTACACAAAAAGGGGGAAATGCTGTGGAATATTCCTTTACACTGTATGAATATATGTCACTGTGATTGGTTTAATAAAGAAACTGACTAGACAACAGCTGAGCAGAATAAGGTTAGGCAGGAAAGTGAGACTAGGAAAATGCTGGGAGGAAGAAAGGCTGAGTCTGGAGTCACCAGCCAGATGCAATGGGAGCAGGAGAAGAACATGCCACACATACTAATAAAGGCACCACCATGTGGCAAAGCATAAATAAGGAATATGGATTAATTTAAAATGTAAGAGTTAGCTAGTAACAACTGAGCTATTGTCTGATCATTTGTAATTAATGTTAAGCCTATGAGTGATTATCTGAGAGTGGCTACAGGAGAGAAAAACTCTGTCTATACATGGGTTCAATTTCCTCATCCACATAATGGCTCACAGATGCTTATAACTTCAGTCCCAGGGGATCTGACACACTTTGTTGGTCTCTTTGGGTACCAAACATGCATGTGTTGCACAGACTTAGATGCAGACCAAACATCCTTGCACATAAAAATTAATTAGTTAATTCATAAAAACAACAACAAAAAAGAGTTGCCATGAATACCCAGAGGAACAAAGAGTGCATATAGTTCATGGTGGCTTTCTATTGCTAGGACAATATTTTAGTCATAGTTTGCCCAATAACAGAGTGCAGAGGTAAAGTCCTTGGACAGCCACAGTGAAATGAGAGCTCAACTCTTATAGACACATAATTAAGGATACATATACATTAGAGACAGAGAGACAGATATTATTCTAGCCTTGACATCCTCTTGGCTTCCCACAGCTACATTTCTAGGTCTGTCTTCTCTCTGTGCTCAGACCCAGTTCAACACTCCAGGCCAATTCTATTGAGAGTCATAAGTAACGGAACAGTCCTTGATCTACAGTTTGGCTTAGCATCACATTGGACACTTTACACATCATCTTCCTCTAACATACAATTAAATCCTGTTCATCTAATTACTTCCTGAACTCAAGACTCATAAGCCCCTTGCTAGTAATGCTCTGTCAGTTGTGCCCATTTCATTTGCTTTTCTGCCTGGATTACTGCTTCTGGTTCCACCTGCCTAGTACTCCTCAGTTTTTAGAATTCAAATGTATTCTCTTATCAAGTTCCTTAAACTAAAAACATCCCTATGCTGCAACAAGTAGATAGGAGTCAGTCACAAAGGGAGTAGGAATATTGCATGCTGATGCTCTCAGGAACCTTTATGCTGAGCAGTTGTTCTGGAGACCCGCTCTTGACTTCTCAGTAAAGAGAATCTTTCTCATACACAACCTCCCACTGCCTCTTGCATGCATTCTGTTTTGTTTGTTGGTTTTTAGATATGGCATGTTGCTTCTCAGAAAACTGTTATCCTACAGCCAAGGCCTGTGTCTCTAGTACCATTCATGACCATTACCAAGGAGCAAGTAATGCCAGGTCCTTCTCCATCTCTTAACTGTTCAAAGTTACTGAACATCACTGGCTTTCTCAGGGCAGTGAAATATACTCATTATTTCTTTTTAAATAATTTCCAGGTGTTACAAGTTTGTGCAAAATAATGATCAGATTAGTAATATAATTTTTAATGGAAACTATAGTTTTAAGCTATGAGATTATTCTAAAAGGGCAATTTAAGACTGATATTTAATAATCAATAGAGCAAAATGAAGAACATGAACTTTACACACAATATAGTTCTCAACTCCCCCAACCAACTATAACAGACAAAATAATAGCCCCTCAGTGGTATATGTGTACTGATCCTGGAACCTGTGATATGTTTCTAGAGGTGGATGAGGTAGCAATAGAAAGAAGGTTGTTAAGCAGCTCACTTTATGATAGAGATTAGCCCAGATAATCTCAGTGGAGTTATTAGGATTCTTGTAGATTAAAGAAGAAGTCCAAAAATTAGTATACAAATGGTTCTATGTGAAAATAAAACAAAAACAAAAACAAATAACCAAACACAAAACTCTACTGAAGGGGCCAAGGAAAGTAGGTTCCTCTAGAGTTGGGAAAGGTATGGAGGTAAACTATCCAGTAGGGTTACCACCAAGGAGGAACCCTCTGTGGAGATCAGCTTCAGCTTAGCAAGGCTTTTTTTATTATTATTTTTACTTCAGAACAACTCAACTGAAACACAGAAATGTATTTTATTTCAAGTTACTGAATCTGTGGTAATGTATTCCAGTAGTTTTAGAAAACTAATACATGCAATTACCAGTTTGCGCATTTTGGCAAGCTAACTACGTGATGCTCATCTATATCATCTAAAGCAGGACTATTGTTAATATACCCTTGTAGCATGAATCTTAGAAGGTCTTATTAATAAAATCAAACCTGAGCCAGGTATTGGGGTGAACACTGGAAGTTCAGAGAGACAGAACAAACCACAACTAACCTCACCTGGCCAATTTCTCAGCTGATCTTGTTTCCTCAGACTGGATGCCCCGAGCCCTCATCCAGAATGGGTCTCAGCTGAACTGCTGCTCAAAAGCCTGAATGCTTAACCAGGCCAAATGCCTCTCCAGGGCAAATGCCTCTAGTTTCTGGTCCTCACGCTTTATATACCTTTCTGCTTTCTACCACCACTCCCTGGGATTAAAGGTGTGGCTTTCTGGAATTAAAGGTGTGTATCACCATGCCTGGCCGTTTCCAATGTGGCCTTGAACTCACAGAGATCCAGAGGGATTTCTGTCTCTGGAATGCTAGGATTAAAGGCGTATGCTACCACTGCCTAACCTCTATGTTTAATATTGTGGCTGTCCTGTTCTCTGACCCCAGATAAGTTTATTAGCATACACAATATTTTGGGGAACACAATACCACCACATACCCTATTAAATATAAGATCTTGAAAATTATAATTAGATGTAAATATTTGTACACAGATAAAATACTACTGATGAATTAAAAAATACTGACAATTTAACCTGGTAACAAAGATTTCATCGCACTTTGTGTTTTTATATCACACTTGAGGATTCTTTTAGACTTGCTAACATATAGATTTCCACACTATATTTACATACATAAAAGGGAAATTTTGAAAGTTTGCTCCTAAAGCATCTTCACTTTTAGAATATCAACACACATGTACATTGAAACGTATCATACAAATGGATGATATAGATCACATTTTATTTTTCTCAGGAAAAGCAAAGAAAAAATGAAGAAAACTGCAATTCAAAACTAGGTAACCATTTGTAGTTGATTTCAGTCTTTTATTAAATTTAGTGAAACTATAGTTCAGCCACATTGAAGTGTGCTCCTAAAAAACTCAAGGTCAGTATTAAATCAGATGCGAAAAGACAGTAAACACTGTCAGTTCACAAAGAAAGCATTTTGATTGATGTTGACTCATGTGCCAAAACAGCAGAAAGTGGTTAAATGAAAAAAGATATTTTGTGAGTTTTCTTAATCTTTTTTTCATCTCTAGGCCTTATTAATTTTTATAAAATGCTAGTTACATTAGGGACATACTTTTTTATTTTAGTGGAAAATACAGTTCTAAGTAAAGTGCTTAAAAATAAGTTCATTAATATTTATGGAAGTAAAATAGATTCAAACAGATATTTCCTTAATATGTAAACAAAAATTAAGAATTGATGAATTAATTGTTCATGTATGTGGGGAAGAAGAGAGATAATCTAGGGTGCAATTAAAATTGTTTTAAGGTGAAATTCATTAAAACTACCTTGCTGCACCTGCATTGTCATGAACTTTTTAGAAAAACTACACTATTAAATGTCTCAAAATTATTTTCTGATTAAAGCTGGCCAAATGGTACCATGAATAACATGCACAAGCAAGCAAGATAAACAAGGTAAACATTACAATGAAAAAGTTCTAAAATATTAAATAGAAACTTAAAACTGTGAAAGTCTACGCTTGTCACCAACCATATTTGAAAGTTTCTTCAAAAGATAAATCAATTTTAATTCAATAAAAGAAAGTTTATATAAAAAGGAATTAGATAAATCTATTTTCTTAGTTATTCTGTTAATAATTAAATTTTTCCACAGTGAATATAACTTTTATGTGGTTATGATATCCATTTCTTAAAAATAATTAGCCCTACAGAGAGAAGAGAGAACATGAATGGATAGAGATAGAAAGACACAGAAAACAAGTATCAATAAGAAATACATGACATGCAAAAGTTGGTGGTAAATAAAGATTAAAAAAATAGCTCATCTTGAATTCATCATTTTTTTGTTTAATCTAGCATTTGATGTCAACTTTATCTTTTGAGAGGGTGTGGTTTATTCTATCTTACAACCCTGAGGTCACAGTCCAACATTGAGGACAGTCAGGACAGAAACTTAAGGCAGAAACCTGGAGGTAAGAACTGAAGCAGAGAACGCAGGGGAGCACTGCTTTCTTTTCATTCACTTGCTAAATGCTCCTGGCCTCCTTCAACATTGCTTTTTACACATGCGTACATTCATCTAACCAGTAAATGGTCTTATAGGTTAACATCACATTTAGTCAGTATTAGTGTATCAGCAATACAATTAAGACCTGCTTTTGAAAATTATAAATGCTTAAATACTTGGGTTAAATACAGGTAGACTTTTAGATCCCACTGCCACGTGAAATTCTAAATGTAACTGTTAAAATTCTGTACATAATATGAGTGTAAACTTATATTTACCATTGCTTGAGGAAAATTTTGTAGCAGTTGATACTGAAAACTATAAATTATCATATACAATAACAGGTATTACCTTTTAAATAGTTGCAGAGAAATTAACCAAGATCTAAATAATAATAAGTATCTAAACATTTTAGACAGTAAATGTGAAAATAAAATGTGTCAATACATAAAAGTCATAATAATTGGTATTTCATTACATCCGAGTTAGTTTTTTTCTGAGGGAACTCTGATGTGTTATCATTAAAGGTACAAAGCCAATTAGCTTCAGTAATATCATTTCTTTTATTTTAAGAAATTTCATTTAGATTGTCAGCCTTTCAAAATAAAGTTTACATACTGTGTGAAAAAATGAAAATCTATGTATTTTATAACATTTATATAGCTAAGACAAGATAATATAAATAATATATTTTTTATATATTGACTGTTGGGCATTTTGATGTCTAATTTCTTGAGTTATTTGTATATTCTGGATATCAACCCTCCATGGGAGACAATTTGGGGGATGTGGGGATGCGGAGTGGCTTGAGAAAGTGGGCTGGGGGGTAGAAGGAGGGAGGACGGGTGATCTGTGGATAGTATGTGGAGTGAGTAGAAATTTTTTTTTTTTTTTTTTTTTTTTGGTTTTTCGAGACAGGGTTTCTCTGTGTAGCTTTGCACCTTTCCTGGAACTCGCTTTGGAGATCAGGCTGGCCTCAAACTCACAGAGATCTGCCTGCCTCTGCCTCCCGAGTGCTGGGATTAAAGGCGTGTGCCACCACTGCCCGGCCAGAAAATTTCTTAATAAAGAAAAATGAAAGAAAAAAAAAGTTGATCTGCTGCCATCACTGTTGCACACCTATCCTTCCAATAGCAGAAGCAAAGGATCCCCTTGTGAGGAAAAAAAGCAAGTTTATCTATTATTATTTTTGTTATGGTGAGCCAACAATTCTCCTTCTAAGGAATGTGTGCATAATCCATATAGGAGTTTTTATATTTCAGGTATCACATGGGCTTTCAGAAGATGTATTCTTCACCACATTCCTGATTGGTTTTGGCTGTCAGGAATTCAGAATGGAATTCTGAGTGTGAGGAACAGGCAAAGAGAATTTTCAATATTTGTCCTCTTGACACTATGACCTGTGGCAGGTTCTGGTGTTTGTGAGATGGTTCTTTCCCACAGCTCCTGTTCCCAGTCTTGCAGATCAGGTAGAACCAATGGCCTCCAATGAACTAACTATTCCTTAGATTTGTTTGTGTGTCCACCCTTCTCACATATTTTTACAGTTACTTATATTTCTTCAGTTATCTCATCTGAACACATCATCATGTGTTCACAGAGAAACCCTGTCTCGAAAAACAAAAAAAAACAGATTCTTATGACATGATTACAAATATATCTGTAATATTTGCTCATCAATGTGATTTTCTGTTGAGCACTTGTGCCAAATGCCTTATAATGCAGTTCTATCAAGTACACATTTCTGTGAAACTTCAGCTTTTATTTTAATGGTTGGGAAACCAGATTCTTCCTAAATATAACACCAGTAGCACAGACACTGAGAGAAACAATCAATCAATGGGACCTCTTGAAACTGAGAAGCTTTTGTAGAGCAAAGGACACGGTCAACAAGACAAAGTGACAGCCTACAGAATGGGAAAAGATCTTCACCAACCCCACATCTGACAGAGGGCTGATATCCAGAATATATAAAGAACTCAAGAAATTAGACATCAAAATGCTCAATGGTCCAAATAAGAAATGGGCTATAGGGCTAAACAGAGAATTCTTAACAGAGGAAGTTCAAATAGCTGAAAGACACTTAAGGAATTGCTCAACATCCTTAATAATCAGGGAAATGTAAATCAAAATGACTCTGAGATACCACCTTACACCTGTCAGAATGGCTAAGATCAAAAACACCGAAGACAGCTTATGCTGGAGAGGATGTGAAGCAAGGGGAACTCTCCTCCACTGTTGGTGGGAATGCAAGCTTGTACAACCACTTTGGAAATCTTCTCAAGATTATTTAAATATTCATCTGTATTATTCTTAGTTACTTTATTGTTTCATTTAAAAATAAGCCTTTAATACAATATAAAAACACATGAAATAATATCATAAAGTAGAAGTGTGACTTCTTTTTTCTTTTAACCCATATGGATTCAGTTGCATATCAAATAATTCACCAATTGCCTTGTGATGTGAAATGTTGCCTCTATAATTTATTGTTACTATGTAGTTGAACACATCCCTAGCTTTTCCATATTAAAGAGACATTAAGGGATTAAATTACCACGGTAGCTTAAAAACACATCAAAGGAATAAATGTGTTATAATACAAGGAGATTTAATTTTAAAAATGCATTGATGATCTCATCCCCAAATGCTGTTAAATTTCCAAACAATGGGCTTGGGTTTCCATAATGTGTACCAGATTCCTGTATCACTAGAAAATTGAATATTATCTTATAACCCAGAAGATAAACACCAGTAGTATGTCTTCACAGAAAAGATGCAAATGCAATACATCTCCTGGATTAGCTTAGTTCAATTAGACCACAAAAATAAAGCAAAATGGAAAATGGAATAGAGCTTGAAATCTTATATTTTCAATGAAATATTTGTCACAGAACTTCTCAACATTGTTTTTCTATATTAAAAAATGTGAAACAATAAACATTTAAGAATCCATGCAGAATATGGTAGAATAAATTGTAAGAATTGTTATTGATTAAAAGTAAATGTAGCACAAAATATGAATCTGGTAAAAAAAAAAAAGTTTCCAGACCTGGGAATTTTAGGTGTAGAAATATGAGATACTATAGAGATAGATATAAAAAACTGGTATACACAGACTGGAGAAAAGAACACGCCTACAGAATTTTCTGTTGGGGATGTACTTAGGTAGTCATTGGCATGTGATGAATAGCTCATATTTGCTGCCCCTCCTCATGAGGCAATACTCTTGTTATTATTTCATTAGGATCTAAGAAAAAGGTAACAACGTGTCATAATCCTAATTGTCCCCCACACTTACAAGGCCTGACAGTAAATCACTCCACACAACCCTCTGAGAAAAAAGTGGCCAATGAGATTCGCTGCTGCCTTAGGCCAGGCTCACTAGCGGGGTGAATCATTAGGGAAAGAAAAGAAAGAGTTAATTTGCAAACTGCTTATGAGTGTGGAGGAATGACTTGGAGGTGCTGTTAGGCTAAAACTAATAAAGCCTTGCTGACCATGTCTGCGGGCTGTGACAGGCCCCTGACACCGCATCACTGGGGACGATTCCACTTGTTCGTTTACCCAGCTGTTGTCTACGCTCGCCGCTCTAAGCGCTTGTCTCTCCTCTCCTACTGGGTAAGTATCCCTGTGGGGCTCCCTGCTTTGCTTGCTTTTGCTACAAAAGCCACACCCACACCATTGTGCCAAGAAGCTTCCTCTCACCCGAGAGGGCCCCCTAGAGGGACACCTCTCCTCTGTAATTTGGGATGGAACATTATTCTCTAACAAATCTTTCAATCCATTTGGAGATGACCTGGATTGAGATTCTTGTTACCAGGACACTTACCCCTCTGCCTCCTCGTAGCTCCCCTTAGCTCCCTCCTGTAATTTCCCTACCTCCCCCTAAGAGCTTCCTGCATTCTCAAATTTTCATTTAACCCTGAAAATCTACTCCCTAATTCTTCTCCTTGCTTTCCCAGGAGACAGTATTGACAGTTTGGAATAAACTTTTTCCATTTTCACCCACAGAATGGCTATTTTCATTCATGGTGCATGATAGAGGGATTAATAAATTTGCCATTCTCCCTGTGGATTGCATTTATGATTTAAAAGTTTTATTTCAATACTAAAATAACTTCAATTCAAAATCATTATTTTTAAGACTAAACTTAACACAAAGTCCTAGACTTATGAAAGCTACTAACATATCCTGTTAAGGATAATTTAAGAATGCAAGTTAATGATTAGTCTTCCCTTATAAGTGACCAAAGTTTGTAATATGTTCAAAACTATACATGTAGTCATGCTAACTACTAATGTAATTAATTAATTACTTAACCCCCAGGCATTTAAAATGTTTAAGCTTCCCATAATAGTACTGCCCTCCAACAAGGCTAGGGAAACTACCAGAGCCTAATGTAATCCACCTGGGTAATGGGTCTCTCTCTTTTAAATTGATATGTAGACCATTTAGATTATATTTCCAGTCATAATTCATCCTTCTTATATCTTTGAGGATACTGAGTGTAGCTTTAACAGCAGCAAGGACCCAACTCCTCTCCCAAGGCTTCAGCTGCCTTCTCAATTCTCTTTATATGCAAAAATCAGGTCACAGGCCCCTTTTTCCTAAGGCTCTAACCAGGTCTCAAAACAATTTGCCTTGCTACCAGACTTCAAAGAGATAAACCCACCAAACAGGTTTCAAAGTAACTTTTCAACTCTTCCTTTATTTAAAGGACTTGCTTTATAATGACTGCTTCAGTAATCAACCACCTGTGTCTTCTGATGAATGACTGAATGGGGAAAAAGGGGGATAAGTTTAAAGCTTAAACTGTAAGATCTAAAAAATGTTTTAAGGTCTAATGTGTTTTATATAAACACAAATTTATATAAGATCTAAAGACATAAAAGCTTAAGTTATGACAAAAATTATTAAAGGTATATAAAAGAAATAAAACCTGTTTCAGATTTATTTCCCTCTCTATACTCCTGTTATATTGAGACTTCAAAAGTTCCATCTTAACATTAATCAGTGGAGTTCTGATAAGCTACTAATCTAGATAGTTCTGATAAACACTGACCACTATCATCATAGTCAGAAGCACAAGATTTTAAATTCCCTTTGGTTGTTTTCTAAATATAGAGTTAAAAGTGCTTCTCATTGTGCTAAAAACATCTGTCTAATCTATATACATTCACTGTTCTGGGCAGAGGAAAGAGTGTTAATGCTTTTAACCAAAATCATGCTTAGGTTTCCAAACTTTTCCTGTGACTCAAAGGCATGAGTCTAGTGCTTTCTCTACAGAGTGGATTTCAATACAAACCACATACAGTGACAATACTAACACAACTGGAACTTTTACCTCTTAAAAATGGCTCTCATAAGCTGCCAGAAATTGACTTGGATCCGTCTCTCACCAGTCAAAATGGACTCCAGATAAGTACTTCCAGTCAACAAACTATTCCTCCATCTGCATATTCCTGAATGGGTGGAGTCTCTTCCCCTTTCTCTGGTTTCGGATCACCCGTTCTGTAAGGGTTTGGTCTTTAATTACATCATCAGCCTTCGCTGGTGTCCCAGCCTAAAAAGCGGGTGGGCGCTCTGTTCTTTCTCTTCGCTCCTTTCCTCCCGTCGGGCTCTCTCTCTCTCCCTCCCCCCTTCTGTCTCTCTGTTTCTCTCTTTCTCTCTCTCCTTCTCTCTCTGTCTCTCTCTTTCTCTCTCTACCTCTCTCCCCCCCAATAAAGCTCTAAAAAGGTTAACCATGGTTATGATTCTTTTAATCAGCACGCTCCTCCACCGGCATGGCAGCCGCGGGCGGTGACCAGCCAGGGGTGGGCAGCGCCGTAGCATAACCAACATCGTATCGTAAAAAAATACTAACACCTTCCCCAGTTGCTGGGAAAAAAAAAAAAAAAAAAAAAAAAAACTTGCTTGCTCTCAAAGAACTGAAAATGGGCAAAATTTAGACTTCTGAATGCAAATATGTATTATTAAACTTCATGACAGACTTTGGGTTTACCAGAGACCAGGCTGTATCTAGGGACTCTTGAAGGGGAAAAACCAATAGCCCTCTTGATAACTGACCCCAATCTTAAGGCATTCGTTGACCAGGGGCTGAACTCAGAGATGACTGGAGGCTGAACTCATGTGGAAATAGGCTGGAGCAATAAATCTAAATGTATATATCCTGGACTCAGCAAAACAAGATATAGGCAGTAAAAATTTAACAAAGACCAGGTGTCTCTACAGATACCCTGCATCCTGTCACCATTCTGGGGCTTTCTGCAGACATCCTGTCAGTCACTAGTAATTTCATGCTTATAGTTTAACCAATAACTTCAAAGAATTACCTCACCGCTAGTTCCCCATCCAATCTTGGAATGCCAAGACATGTAACCCATTGCTTGTAAACTTTTTCCTATATAAACTCCTTGTAATAGGTACTTGGGACTTCCTCCTTCAATCGCTGAATTTGAGTGCTGGACAGGGCCCTTGCCTGGGCTCAAATAAAGAAACCTTTTGTTTTTGCATCAGAAGTTGGCTCCTTGGTGGTCTTGTCAGGGGACTCCCAATACAGGCATAACAACCTAGCCCCAGCAGAAAACTTCTACTGCACTGGAGGCCACACCATATTAGGAGTCTCAGAGCCAAGCAGGTACCCAGAACCCTAGTGACCATACAGGTACTTGGAACCACAGAGGCATCATTGCCACTCAAAACCCCAGAAATTTTGCAAGCCCCACAGAACCTACTGGACCTGAAGACTTGCTAGTCACCAGAACCATTGGCCACTTAGACCAGAAGAACAAAGAAGAAACAGAAACCAAGAAACAAAACACCCATCCAACAAAGAGAAATGCAGGAATCAATGCCTAGATCTATAATTATCCCAAATCAAGATACCTAAACGACATGTAAGAACACAATCAGTAACAAAAAGGGCAATATGGCACAACCAGAACCCAGCTATTCAATGACAGGAAGACATGAACCATCCAACATAGAGGAAGCATGAAAAACAGCTATCTTAGTTCGAGTTTCTATTGCTGTGAAGAGATACCATGACCACAGCAACTCTTACAAGGAAAACATTTGATTGAGGTGACTTGCTTATATTTTCAAAGTTCCAATACATTATCATTATGGTGTGGAACATGGTGGTATGCCAGCAAACCTGGGGCTGGCTGCATCTTGATCAGAAGACAACAGGAAGTGGACTGTCTGTCACATTGAGAGAGGCTTAACAAGAGACCTAAAAGCCTACCCCCACAGTGACACACTTCCTTCCAACAACAAGCCACACCTACTTCAAAAAGGCAACACCTCTGAATAGTGCCACTCCTTATGAGATTATGGGAGCCAATTATATTCAAACTACAACAATACGCTCCCTAGCCCCCATAAGCTTGTAACACTATCATAATGCAAAATGCATTTAGTCCAACTTCAAAAGTCCCCACAGCCTTTAACAATCTCAAACTTGTTTAAAAGTCCGAAGTCTCTTCTGAGACTTGTGGCAATCTCTTAACTGTAATCCCCTGTAAAATAAAAATAAAAAAGCAGATCACATACTTCCAACATATAATGGCCTAGGATATAAATTACCATTCCAAACTGTAGGGAAGGGAGCATAGTGAGGAAATACTGGACCAAAGCAAGATGAAAAGCCAGCTGGGCAAACTCCAAACTCTCCATCTCCTTGTCTGATATCAAAACATTCTTCAAATCTCCAACTCCATTCTGCTTTGTTAACTGCAAAATACTTCTTTCTCTTGGGCTGGTTCCACTCCCTCTTAGCAGCTATCCTCATCAGGTATCCCACAACTCTGGCATCTCTAACATCTTGAGGTCTCCAAAACAATCCAGGCTTCAACTTCACAGCTTCAAAAAATGGTCTCTCTGAGCCTCCACTGAGGGAGTCCCCTGACAGATGCCTGGCATCAGCAGCTTTACTTAGGTGCTGAGGCAAATTCTATCCCTTTCTTCTATCCTTAACTCTAAAGCCAGAACCCTGTGGCTGAAGCTGCCCAGTTCTGCTGTTTACTGGGCCTGGAACATGCCCCCCTTGTTCAATTACATCTTCACCAGCTTTCTTCTTTGTATAATTTCTGTTACTGCCTAAGTTTGGCTGTTCTGGAATTTGTTATATAGACCAGGCTGGCCTCAAACTGAGAAATCCACCAGCCTCTGTCGTCTGAATGCTGAGATTAAAGGTATACATCACCACACACTACCATAGGACCCAGGTATACCACTCTTGCGCATATACTCAAAGGATGCTCAATCATACCACAAGGATTCTTGGTCAACTATGTTAATAGCAGATTTATTTGTAATAACACCGAACTGATGTTCCTCAATCAAAGAATGGATAAGGAAAGTGTGGTACATTTACACAATGGAGTATTACTCTGTTTAAACCATGATGTCACGGAATTTGCAGGTAAATGGATGGAACTAGAAAAAAAACATCCTGAATGATGTAACTCAGACTCCGAAAAACAACCATGGTATGTACTTACTCATAATGGATATTAGCTGTAAAATTATAGATAACTATACTGCAATCCACAGACTCAGAAAGGCTAGATAACAAGGAGGTCTCAAGAGGGAATGTCAGGATCTCCCTGAGAAGGGGAAAAAGAAGATATTTAATGAGTGGACTCCAGGCAGGTGGGGATAGGAACATGAGCAATCAGGTTTGGGGGAATGGAGGGGAGAGTACTGCATGTGATTACTAGAAGGGAGGGCATTTCAGGGTCAGGTAGAAACCTGGCACAGGGACTCTCCTAGGAATCTACAAGGATGACCCCAGCTAAGACTCCTAGCAATAGGGGATAGCCTAACATGGCCATCTCCTAAGGCTAGCCAGGCAAGACTTCAATTGGAGGGACTGGAACACCAATCCAGCTACACAATCCTTGACCTACAGTCTGCCCTGCCTATGAGATGTGCTGGGGTAAGAGTGGCCTAGAGATTGAGGGAGTGGCCAACCACTTACTGGTCTGGCCTAAAACCCATGCCAGGAAAGTAAGCTCACTCTGACACTGCCTAGAGCCCAAGACTCACAGGCTGGATGACACACAGACCTGAGATAGAATCAAACATGACTGGAGAAAAAAGTCAATGTCATAATCCCTAATGATATTCTGCTATATCCATAGATTGGTGCCCACCTCAACTATCATAGAGAGGTTTCATCTGGCAACAGATGGAAACAGATGCAGATCCACAGCCAAACATTAAGTGAAGCTCAGGGATCTCCTAAGGATTCTCAGGAATTCTGCAGAAGATGTGGAGAAAGGATTGTAGGAGCCAGAAGGGTCAAGAATACCACAAGAAAATCCACAGAATCAACTAACCTGGGCTCACAGGGGCTCTCAGAGACTGGACTGACAAATAGAGAGCTTACATAGGATTGACCTAGGCCCTCTGTGTATGCCACAGTTGTGTAGCCTGGTCTTGTGGGATTCCTAACAGTGAGAGCAGGGGCTGTCTCCGACTCTTTTGCTGGCTTTTGGAACCCTAATCCTCATACTGAGTTGTCTTGCCCAGCCTTAACACATGGGGAGGTGCTTAGTCTTACTGCAACATGATATGCCATTTTTTTGATATCCACAGGAGACCTGGCCTTTCCTGAATAGAAACATAACATTAGAGTGGAAATATAGGAGGTAGGGAGGAACTGGGAAGAAAGGAAGGAAGCAAAACTGTGGCCAGAATGTGTATATACATTCTATGGGCCAGTGAGTTGCTTAACGTATAAAGCTATTTGCTTCCTAAACAATGCAAGCCTGACAACCAGAATTTCACACTTGAAATCCATGTAAATTTGGAAGGAGAAAATCAACTCCACAAATGTAGTGGGTAGGTAGCTGGTCTGCCTCTGACCTTGAAGCACCATCCCTGGAGATGCAGCAGGTAACTGCTCTACCTGCCCATGACTTTGAGGTACATGCCCCTGGAGCGTGTCCTCATGGACCCATACCACCTGAGATGCACGAAAGAAGTTGTCTTTGCTCCCTCGTGGGACTTGGATGTGAGACTGATTCAGGCAGCCAGAACAGCGTTCCAGAACCTGTGTCAATTCTATTCTTTACAGTGGGTTTTTCCCCTTAATAAATTCTTTTGCCCATTAAACAGGCTCCGTGGATTATTCGACATATCTGGCACCCTTTATTCATTAGAGAAACTTCCACTAGAGCTAGCCTTTTACCCCTGCCAGCCCAGATCCTTCTCTCCCAAGCCACATCTGTATTCCACACAGGATGGCAGATTTACACTCCCTGGCCCCTCCCTCCCAAGCCGGTTCAGCCCTACGCACTGCCGAGTTCTGGCCTCTGCACACACGCTTACCAGCCAGGGGCGTGTTCAGCAGATCCTTCCTTTAAAGACCCTCTTCGTGTCCCTGTTAGAGCTGTACTAACCTCCACTTGTGCACTCAGGATTCCTGCGGGCCACATCACATGACTGCACCCCTCAAGGCAGCAATGGCATGGCAGCATGAGGCAGCCGCACTCCTGGTAATTAGCCCTGGCAGGCTTACACTCCTCAACTGCGGGTTTCGTGGTCCTAGAGATCAGGAACTAACTGCACGCCCTTTTGTGGTCAGAGATACATGATAGCGTGCAGTGGATGAGACAGTTTGGGCCCACAGAGGTCAGAGAGCGAGCGCCAAGAGGCAGCTCCTTTTTTTTTTCTTTTTATTTTATTTTATTTTATTTTACAATATCATTCAGTTCTACATATCACAATTCAGGAATTTTAAAACTTCTTTGTTTGTACTATGAATAAAATTTTACAAGACATATACAACCTTCCTGGAATGTATACAATGTTCTCCATAATTGCAATTAGCACAGTGATTCATAACATAGCATTAAAAACTTGGCTTAATAACAACACCAAGAAATTAATGAGACATTAATGGAACTGATACAAACTTTGCAAAGTTGTAATGAGGACTTAAGCAAATGGATTCTTTCTCTGGGGTCTGCTAATTTACCACAAGAACTTCAGTCCACTAACAATAACTGGACAACCAGATTTAATTCTATTGATAATAATTATGAATACTTAATGGATAAAACAATAAACCTTCAGAGCAATCTTAATGTCATTCAGATAATTTCTAAGGAGGAAAGATCATTGCTAATTGACAGAATAAAGTCTTTGGAATCATATGTTTCTGATGACCATAAAAAATTGTGTGATTCCATGAAATTTCTAGAAATTCTTTACAACAGAGGAGGTTCAAACACTATAAAGGGTGGTAGTTAATCAATTTCAAGCTTTGGAGGAGTCTGTCAGAAAGGCTAATAAGAAAATAATAAGCAGAAAGCCAACGCCATGTAAGTCATAACATTGCCAGGTTGCTCTTATAAAATGACTTATCCTGTCACCATTTAAAAAGCCAGCAGATGATAAATATCCTGAACAGTATGTGGATATATCTGGCAACCTATTCATATGAGATATTGTTTTTAGAAACACATTAAGGAAGCTGTAGTTACCTATAGTATACATTCAACATATGTGAAACAGATGTTAAATATGTGGTCCTGTAGAAAAAGAATCACACCAGATGACTGGAATCAGTTAATCTCAGCTATATTAGAATACAGCCAGCAGTTTCCAAGGAAAAACTGGTTAAGAGTAGAGGCTAAAGGCCTTGACTAGCAAGGTAAGATTAGAGGTTTTGAGATCTCCCAAGATCAAATTCTTGGTGAGGGCTGTTTCACTGATATAAATGTACAATCTGCTTTTGATAAGTATACATTATCTCTATGCCATACAACAGTTTTAAATGCTTGGGAAAAATTCCAGAACCAGGGAAAACAACTAATATATATTTGAAGGTCTTCCAGGGGTCCAAAGAACTGTTTAGTGATTTTTTTTTATAAAGATTGACCAAGGCTATAAAGAAGACAATATCAGACCAAGAATTAAGAGGAGTATTAACTTAATCTTTGGCTTTTGATAATGCTCATATAGAATGTCTAAGAATATTTACATCTTTAAAGATCAGGTCAGCACCTTTGGAGGAATAGATTCCACATACAAATAGTGTTGAGTCTCTTAAATATGGTATTGAGGCTTGGAAAGGAGAGGTGATTTCCAAAGGTGAAAGGAGGCACCAAAGTACCAAACATTTTAACTGTGATACATAAAGTCATATAAGAAATTGTACACAGTGTACTCCTAGAAGGAATGCTTCTTCAAGAGATAACCCAAACAGGAGACCCCAACCTTCTGGATTACGCAGATGTGGCAAAGGCTGACACTGGACCAATGAATGCAGATCAACAAGAGACATATGAGGCAAGTCTTTACTGGAGAGAAATGACTTGGGGGACCTCTTCCAGGCCCCCAAATCAAACATGGTCTAAACATTTCCAGCCACTGTGGAGGAAATTCCTCCCCAGGACAATTAAATAAACCAGTGCCTAATGTAAAGAATGATACTGCACTGGATGACAGAACAGCTTTGATAGATGGATCAAAATTTCTAAAAAAACATTATAAAATAAATATTTTGGTAGACTTCCATAAATGAACAAAGACCAAAGCTTAGCATATGAATTAATAACATTGTTCTGGAAGGCCTAGTGGAAACAGGTGCAGATATGACTATAATTACACCAAAATCATAGCATCCAATTCATCCTCTTCAAGAGGTAGATGTTCAATTTCTAGGAATAGGAACCCTATCTCACGTAAAACAAAGTTCGAGGTGGTTTGAATGCATAGGGCCAGAAGGACAAAGAGGAAGCCTGAAGCCGTATGTGGCCACTGTAGCAGTGAATCTTTCAGGAAGGGATCTGATACAGCAATGGAATACAGAGATTAAAATTTCTCCAATCTCAGAAGTGGAATATAAACCAATTCATGTTTCTGGGAAAAATATTATAAGACACTATAAAAAAAACAGCCACCAACCATTCAGGCTATACATAAACAGAGCATAACTGTGTTGACCTCTCCAGTTACCTTACCTTTAAAAAGGCTAACTGATAAACCTGTCTGGGTTTGACAATGGCCTATGACACAAGAGAAACTACAAACTTTAGAACAGCTGGTTCAGGAGCAGTTAAATTCTCAAATATTGAATAATCTACCTGCCCTTGGAATTCTTCTGTATTTGTTATAAAAAGAAATCTGGCAAATGGAGAATGCTGACAGACCTGACAGCCATTAATCAGAAAATTGAGCCTATGGGCTCCCTACAAATGGGATGCCCTTGCCCTCTCTGTTACCCAAAGAATGTCCTATTATAGTTACTGACTTAAAAGACTTTTTCTTCACCATACCTCTACAAGAAAAGGATAGTGAAAAATTTGCCTTCACAGTGCCTACTTAAAATAATTCCAAACCAGTCAAGAGATATCAATGGAAGGTCCTCCCACAGGGACTGTTAAAAAGACTGACCCTGTGCCAATATTTTGTACAAAAACTGTTGGAAATAATTCATGCAAAATTTTCACAATCTATAATTTACTGTTATATATGGATGATATCTTATTAGTTTATCCAAAGTTAGATACCATAGAAGATATCAAAGAAGTAAAGTTTTGCCTCACTGGGAATTACAAATTGCTTCTGAAAAGTTTCAAGGAGGAGATTCTGTTAATTACTTAGGATATAAGATAGATCTCCAAAAAATTAGACCCCAAAAGGTACAATTCAGTAGAAATTGATTGCAGACTCTTAATGATTTTCAAAAATTATTAGGAAGCATTTCCAACTTACAGGGTATCATTGAAATACATAAAAATGGAGTAGTACATTTGGCCAATACTCTAAAAGGGGATAAGGACTTAAGTAGTCCAAGAGAATTATCAGCCAAAGCTGAGAAAGAATTGGCTCTAGTAGAAAAGAAAATATGAGAGGCACATGTGGATCATATGAATCCAAAACTTAATTGCATTCTGGTCATACTTCCCTACAGACACTCCCCTACAGGTATTTTAATGCAGAGGGAAGATGTTGTATTGGAATGGATATTTCTACAACATAAACCTAGTAAGAAGTTAAAGACTAATGTGGAAAAGATCTCTGATTTGATTCTAATATGAAAATTAAGACTTTGTCAATTTATAGGAATGGACCCAGCAGAAATTACAGTCCATTTAATTAATGAAAAAATTTCCTCACTATGGAAAGATAATGAATACTGGCAGAGAACCTGCAGTAACTTTTTGGGAGAGATTAACAATGGTTACCCCAAAAGCAAGAGAATAGAATTCATAAAAAAGAACTGAATGGGTCCTTTCTCACATTGCATGGCAAAAATACCTGAAGTCCCCACATTCTATACTGATTCAAAAAAATCAGGAAAGGCAGGTTATAAATCAGGAGATTTAAGTAAAATGGTTCAAAGCCCCTACGATTCTGTACAAAAGGCAGAACAGTTTGTACATTCTTATTGTACTAATGGACTTCACAGGACCTCTCAGTATAGTTACTGACTCTCAATATATAGAGAGAGTTGTTTTACATGTTGAAACTGCCAGATTTATTCCTGATAATACAGAATTAACTTCACTATTTATACAATTACAGGAAATCATCAGAAATAGGGAACATTCTATATATAGAACACATATCAGATCCTATACGGGTCTGCCAGGTCCTCTAGCACAAGGCAATGATGAGATTGATCAGTTATTAATTGGTAATATACTAGAAGCCTCAGAATTTCATAAGAAACATCATGTAAATAGCTAAGGTTTGATGAAGGACTTTTCCATCACTTGGTAACAAGCCAAGGAAATTGTAAAAAAAAAAAAAAAATGTCCTACTTGTTCCTTCTATGACCAAATTCCATTCCATCCTAAAGCTATACAAATAAATGAAATTTGGCAGATGGATGTGTTTCACTTCGCAGAATTTGGGAGATTAAAGTATGTACATCATACCATTGTCACCTACTCAGGATTTTAATGGGCAACTCCTATGATTTCTGAAAAGGCCAATTCTGTGATTAGACACCTATTGGAAGTTATGGCCACCATGGGAATACCTGCACCAATTAAGACTGACAATGCTCCAGTATATGCCTCAAATAAAATGAGAGTTTTTGCTTATTACAATATAAAGTATGTTACACACATACCATATAATCCCACAGGCCAAGCAGTCACAGAAAGTGCTAATCGAACTTTAAAGGATATGGTAAGTAAACAGCAACAGGTAACAATGACTCCTAGAAACAGATTACATAATGCTATATTAACCTTGAATTTTCTCAGTGTTGATGAAAAAGGTAACAGCTGTGGAAAGACATTGGACAAAAGAAAAAACTGCTGAGCTAAACCACCCTGTTTATTTCAAAGATGTGTTGACCTCAGAATGGAAACCAGGATATGTCTTATGTTGGGGAAGTGGTTTTGCTTTTGTTTCTGTAGGAAAAGAAAAGCTATGGATACCAACAAAATTAGTAAACATTTATTTGAACAGGAGAAACCTCTTCATGAGGTGAAATAATAGCTCATCCATCAATGTGACTACTCTACAAGTTGTAAGAAAAATTCAGCAAATGAAGGTTGGGTCAGGGTTCTGTTTTTTGCCTTTACAGGATAATAGAAGTACTCATTTTCCAGAAATCATAAGGCCTTGAATACCTAGACATCTACAAAAGAAAGGAAGGACCTACTGGTACCAACATACTCTATAGGGTAATATCTCACTGTCCAACATCAATATCTTTTTAATTCTAGGATAGTTGTGGTCCCAATTAAATTATAAATCAATTGGCTTTGGAGTTGGAATGTAGCTCTCTCTTTCTTTAAACCCAAGCATATAGCTAAAAGAAAAATTAGGAGATTCTGTGTCATATTGGAAGAGCCAACTAGTGTGAGACAGAAGAAAAATCAATAATCTAGGGACCATTGTTGTCAAGATTCTTTCTTTCCATGCTCATCCTTGATTTCTGGGAATACTTTCTTGATTCACCATAAATCCAAACTTTCCATTTTTATATTAATAATGTTCAAGTTTTCCACAGTGAAAAATAAGTGTTTCCAATAGAAACCTCTGAAGTCTCCAGAAGGAAGATGGGGCCCCACAGCAACAACTCTACCCAGTCCAGAATGATGTCATTGTACCTAAGAACATTACTAAATGATCAACTTTGGACTGAAAAATCTTCAGGGTTGTTCCAAGATGAGATGGTCCATCATACTACACTTCTAGCCAGGATCTCAGACAACCTTACCAATTACTCTGAGAGTAGCTTTAGATTATATAGCTAGTCCTATTGAGACCTAACTATCTAAGCTTTTTTACAGGACCCCACAGAGATATTATCACCCCCTAAACAGCAGGAAGCAATCGATGCCCCCTCTCCCAAAGGTCTCCTTTTTCTCAGGATTATGGATAAATGGTTATGGGGTTGAGGCAGAACAAAAAAAAAATTAGACTCATTAAGTATTCTCTTTAAGTAAAGAAAAATGGGAATGGATAGGTATGGGATATTAAGGTAGATTATTGCATAGACTAATAAACAAATTTAGTAAAATATCAGCCTTAGATAATTTGTACTGTTATGTATTCTTGTGTATTGATATAAATGTAAGTCATTTTGTATTCATATTTAAGATAATTTGTATATTGATACAAATTCAAAACTATAATCATCATACTATACACACATATACTCCTGTTTGAAATACTTTGTATATTGATACAAAAGTAAAATTGTATTTGTCATACTATATGTATGTTCTAACTCTGTTTAGAATATTTTTTATATTGATACATATTAAGGATGTTATTATCATATTGCTTATTGCACTATACATTTCTACCTCTAAGATATTTTGCATATTGTCACAATTTTGAGGTTATTAGGTTATAAATTTCTGATTTAAACAAAAGGGGGAGATGTAGTGCATAGCTGTGCTGTCTATGATCTTGAAGAACCACCACAAGAGATGCAGCAGGTAACTGCTCCACCTGCCTATGAGCTTGAAGTACTTGCCCCTGGGGCGTGTCCTCATGGACCCTTAAGACTTAAGATGCATGTAGGCAGCTCTTTTCGCTCCCTCATGGGACTTGGATGCAAGACTGATTCAGGCAGCCAGAACAGCATTCCAGAACCTGTGTCAATTCTGTTCTGTACAGTGAGTTTTATCCCTTAACAAATTCTTTTTCCCATTAAAGAGACTCCATGGATTTCTTATTATACAGAAACTTGTACTATGGCCTCCATATATATGGAACTAAAGTTGTATAAGGTAGTAAACCACTAACATGACACAGAACCAAGTCCTCTGAAAAAGTAGCTAGTGATCTTAACCACTGAGCCATCTCAACAGTCAGAATTAATTCCATCTTAGTTACCTGTGTAATTTTTCTCCTTTATAAATTATAAATACATCAATGAAATATATTTTTTCCATTGCAAAAATTAGCCTTTAACCTTTCTGTATGGTCCAAGTTCAGGTTTGATTTGCTTTTTTTATCTGTAGCATTTCATATTTTTGGTTTATGTGATTCAAGGTAAAATTATGATTACAAATAAATGGTTTGATATCAAAATTGTTTACTAACACCCTTGTTTATAATGTATTTAAAATTCTTTCTCTTAATATACATTAAATATTCTATTTAGTACCATAATACTTCATCTTAGCAATTGATACATACTATGTCAAAATGAATTTATCCATACTTCTTCAATACTAAACTTTGTTTTCTCTTTAAAACTCTTTCTAGACACATGCCCTGCATTGGTCGCATCTGTATTTCAAATTCTTTGGCTTATATAGATACTGTCTTTCATTGTTCTTTGGTAGTATGTGGTTTTTCAAATACAAAAGCTTTGGTCATCCACTGATACTTAAGAAATTCAAACTTCACAAAAAAGATTTTCTTAATCTGATCGTTCATCAATCTGGAGTGAGTGGTCTCATCAAGGCATTATATTTCATGAAGGTTTATAATCAGGGCTGGAGTCAGAACACGAGCACCTCAGAGAAAATTCCAGAAGCAAATGCTTGCTAAGACTAGAGTGTTGTTTGCATCTGTCATTTGGAACACCTACACATTGTAGGTAGATTCTAGAGTATAATTTATAACAAAAGAGAAAGGCAGGGGAACCATACAACACTGTAGCAGCCTCAAAAGCCATGTTGGACTTTTTTTAGAGTGCCTTTCCAACGTTATTTCCCAGCTCCATAGCCTCCCATTGTCTCTGCATCCCACCATCAAAGTAAGGATTAAAATACAGAGAGAGAAAAAGAGAGAGGGAGGGAGGGAAGGATGGAAAGAGAGGGAGGAAAAGAGAGAGGGAAGGAGGGAGGGAGGGAAGGAGGGAGGGAGGGAAGAAGAAGCAGAGGGAGGGAGGAAGTGAGAAAGGGAGGGAGGGAGGTCAGGGCCCTCCATTTGACTTAGTGAGTAAAGGCACCTGCTGCCAAGCCCAACAAACTAAATTCGATCCCTAGGTAGCATGCAAGTTGTCCTCTTACCTCACCAAGAATGCTATGGCATGTACGCCCCGACACACAGAACACGAAATAAGAAAATAAATGTAAAGCATTGTATGAAATCATGATAAATAGTTAGATGGAGGTGGTGTTTAGAGTCCAGTATTCACTACTGCCTAAGGCAAGTAGTTGTGCGTCTACACCTAGTGGACTCTGAACAGTAGTTATTATTTCAGTGTCTGGAATTCTACAGTTAACATTTTTAAATTAAAAAAGAGGTATTATAAACTGGTGTTTAAATAGGCATTTACTTCGCTTTAAAAATTAAGAAAGAGATTCTGGGTAAAAGTGAAGTTGAATTCCATTATGAGCTAATATTAAACCCATGACTAACAAGGGCATGCAGCACTCATCAGACAAAACAAAAAGCTTTACTCCAAACTATGCCAGGAAAAATTTTAAATATTCAGAATAACCAAACTTACTGGTAAAACTGACATTTTTATTTCACCGTAGCTCAAGTTACTGGTTGTTTTTCCACATATTAAGTAGACAATTTAGATTACAAATTGGCACATCAGACTTTTATTCTCTCAATATGCACACCACTGTCTGCCTCCAAGCTCAGGTCACGAGTTTGAGAGGATGGGGACTGAAATTCACCCAGTGCTCTAGTTCTCAAATCTGTTTTTCAAACCTTTGGCACTAGGCTGCCCAGAGTCTGTGAAGTGTTCTTTTGAACCTTTATTTTAAAATGATGGTATATGGGAAGGGAGAGTCCCCAGTTCTGAAGAATAATATTAAAAAGATTTTCTTCAAATAAAAGGAAACCAGCAAAGGGTCACAGAAATGTCATGGTCTTGACATTGGAAAAAGAGATGTAGTTTGAATTGACCACGTACTGTGACTTTGAGAAGGAGATGCAGTGTCTTGGGCTTCACTCTCCTCTCATAAAAGATCAAAACACTAATTCCTGTCTTTCCAGGTTGAAAGGAAAAACTAGAGTCAAAATTAAGGTTTCCAACAGAGCGGATGTTACTTAGCACCTGTCATAAACCCCTAGTGAAGTACTGTCACAGAGTGGTAGTCCCTGGTTCTGGGTTTTGGTTTATTGGTAGGTAAAGAGGTCTACAATTTTATTTTATGTATGTAATTAAATAATTACGTGGTTAATCCTAAGTATGTATATTAAAGGAAACCAATAGGCTGTAGTTTAGTTCAGTAAAAATAATCACAAACAAAATATTCTTTAAAAATGTGTGTATGAATTCTCCTTATATTTGCATTTTTCCCAGTTTTCTACATAGTTCAAACTGCAGCTTTCTGGTACAGAAAGCATTTTGATGAGACAACCTCTGGTAGTACCTCCTGTACGCAAACGTCTCTCTTAGTCATGGGACCCAGTTCTCCCAGGCTTTACTCCAATCTCTGACCAGTCAAGTCTTGTTACAAAGGAATGAATTTCTCAGAATCTGTAAGATTCATGGTTAAAAATAATAAAAACGTTAAGATGAACAATAACACGGCAGAGACATATGACTCCACAGAGCAAACAAGTGGAAGGCGCTCAAAGCCCAAATGTGTGTGTGGAGCAAAAGTCGGACTGAATCATCGCCCTTCTCTAGTGCGCTGCTCTTACATCCTTCTGGGCTCCAAGTCTTGAATGATTGATGAGAATTCTCCCAGGGAGGAAGTGGCATGGTAGTTGTTTCCTAATAAATAAGAAGTGATTTAAAAGGTTCCTCAGGCAAAGGTAAATAATGCTTTATATATTACTATAATTCTAATTGCTGTAAAACCCAATAAAAAAATCTAGATCCCTCAGCAAATCAGAAAGAGTTCAGCTCAAGTTTCCTCCTCATCCTGTCTATCTCTTTGCTGGCTCTGTGCTGGCCAAGCTCCGTGGTATTCAGTTCACTGAGGACCATTGTACTAGCTGGTCCTGATCAATAATGTTCTTCCTCCAACATGGTATACTTATCATGTCTCAGTTTAAATCTATTCATGAAGAAATATCCCTTGACCATCCACAGGATTAAACATTTCAGTTACTGTGTGTTTTTCATAAATATCAATGAAAATAGAAATCCATTTATATATATATATATATATATATATAAACTGTTTATTGCTATGTTCCCATGACTCTTGCCATTGGATAAAAGACTGTGTGTGTGAACCACATGTGTCCAGTGTCACAAAGTCATAGACAACCCATAAACATTTGTTAAATGAGTAAAATAAAAGGATTAAAAGTAATAGAACTATAAGGAGTGTGATCATATCTAAGTGAATACAAATAAGGGTTTAGAAATAATAGATATTAAATAATACAGGCAAAGTATAATGAAAGAAAATAGCGTATGACTGATACATATATACATCACTTCTCATGTTATATAAATAGTAACAAAATAAAATTTATTTGAATTTAGCTAAATTTACCTTAAATTTTAACATAATCTGTAGTCAATTGTGAAAAATCGTGCCTTACCATGAAAAATGACTGTAGAATTGGGCATATTATACAGGAGACTTAGTCATGATACTTTAGAAGAAAAGTCTAGACTCTTACCATTTTTCCCACAATTCTATATCAAAAAAATGAGACCAAAGGTACTCAAAATCAAGAGGAAACATGTCTAAATCATGGGGTTAAAGGTGAGTAGTGTTTTTTTATCTACTTATTTTTCCTACGTGCATCTTCTAGCATTTTCCATTAGCATTGGTGAGGGAAAAAACAGAGTTTGACTTGACTGGTGAATGATCTTTACTGTATCTCTTTTTGTCTTTGTTTTTCTTCTCAATTTAATTTTCTTAATTTGCCAGGTAATTTATCAAACGGGTTGAACTGTGCTACTCACCATCATAGCACCAATGCTAAAGCCAAAGAAAGGAATAATTACACACACTTTGAGATGTAAAATAAATACAACATGAATTATTTTACACCCCCTCCCTTTTTCGTGTGCGTGTGTGTGTGTGTGTGTGTGTGTGTGTGTGTGCGCGCGTCTGTCTGTCTGTCTGTCTGTCTGCCTTTGTCATTGCTTCTCCTGGAACTAACTATATAGCCCAGACTAGCTTCAAGCTTGTGTTGATGTTATAGATGTGAGCGACAACATCTAGTTCTGAAATTCAAATTTTACACTGTTGTTTGTATTGAGAAATTCTTGGTCAACTATATCCAGTTCATTCGCCCAGTCAAAAAATTAAGCTCGGATAATGACAGAGCTGTCTGTCTTTTCACATTCAACTACTCACTCACAGTGTTCACAGTATGAGCATCAAATGATTCCAGAAACAAAGGAGCAGAGGGCTCCATTGGGAAAGTCTATATCCAAAATTGAAGGTAACCATGCTCCATTTGTCCTTATTCTGCCTATAATCCTTTATATGCTTTCAACAAACAATAAAAGGCAAAAATCTCTTCAAACCATGAAAAGTTTAACACGGAGGTATTTCATCTACTAACATGGAATTCTAACAGCACACAAGCTTGTTATAATCACAAAGCTTGTAAACTGTATCTCCTGCAGAAAGTCAAGTTTGCTCAAGTGCATGTGAAGTCAGCATCCTCCAGTGATCAACTGACTGTTTAGGAAATAAATTTACCAGCAACACCCCACCTCTCACAGAGTCTATTTTCTTTTGTTATAAGAAGACTTTTAAATGTTTGATATTTGTCCTTGAATAACTGTTTATAACAAATGTTACTTGAAATCTCATCCAATTGTTTTTTCACCTCAACATAATATTTTATTAATTATTTGGGAAGTTCATACACTGCACCTTGATCATACTTGCATACATGAAACTTCATTCTTGCACAGAATTAGACTTAAAATGGTGCATGAAGCATACATACCAACATACACACACACACACACACACACACACACACACACACACACACACACATTACATGCATATGGAATGTACCAAGCAAAGGGTTATTATACCATCTGTTTCTCTTTTCTTTCATCTTCTCTGTGGATTTACATTTTTTTTTTTTTGGTTTTTCGAGACAGGGTTTTTCTGTGTAGTTTTGGTGCCTGTCCTAGATCTCGCTCTGTAGACCAGGCTAGCCTCGAACTCACAGATATCTGCCTGGCTCTGCCTCCCAAGAGCTGGGATTAAAGGCGTACGCCACCACTGCCCGGCATCTTTCATCTTCTCACAGTTCTTGAGCGCAGAAATTGGCTTTCTTTTTTAATTCTATAAGTCATGGGTTTATTCCACAAGAGAAGAGTCTCCATGCCATTGACAAAAAGCATATTTTATCTACATAAATCTCAACTTCCAAGAAGGGCTTTGTTGTTTTATCTGTTCATCATAAAAATGAAAGGGAGGAGGAAAAAAAAGAAATTCTACAAAAGGAAAATGACATGGTATGCATGTCATTGTATTTCATATATTGATACACTTCAAAAGGACATATATGATACTATATGCCTCATAAATATGTTGATAAAATTTTATAGAAGCCTTTCTTAATAGGTTCTCTCATGTTCTTTCACTAATTATAATGTGCTCCCAAAATAATAGATGTCTGGGGCAGAAAAGAACCGGAGTTCTAGGTCCAAAAACTATGAAAGCAAATGAGAATATTAATGATCGCCCTTATCATATTGTCAAAGAAAGATACATTTATTCTTGAATATGAAATGACACCAGTGTGTTTGTGAACTCCAACACTTAATCCCTAGTAAATAAGACTGGATTTTCAATGAGGCCCTCCCTCCTCACATAACTAACTCCTACTGCAATGAACTGCAGCCTAGGTTTTCTGGTACTTAAAGTAAAACCTGACATCAGGCTTTGCACCTGCACGAGTATGTGAGACTTAACCAACCCAAGTAGTCAGACTTCAATAAATCAGAGGATGACAACTCTTCAGATCACATTACAACAGTGCAAAGACAACCTGGAGACAGTCTGTCTTTCTTTGTTCCTGACTTCTCTTTTCTGACCATTACTTTCTTATCTTCTTATAAATGCTTTTCAGATCACAATATAAGCACAGGCTTCCTGAATCTTTTCTGGTTCTGAATTCAGACTGGCCAATTTCAAATCTTTCTTTTTGTTTAGTCTAAAGCTTTAAAAAAAAAAGAAAGCTTAAACACATTTTTCATTTAGCAAAAAAAGTATTTGCAAACTACCTTTCAGTACTTAGCCATTTTGAAAGTATCAAAAATGTAAAGAATCTGAAGAAAGCCCACTTGTCTTTCCCTATTTCCACTTGTGCTTGCAAGTCTGTTCCTTGATTCTAATGGATAGTTCACCCCAATTTTCCTCAGAGAACAAAAGACAGAGTAAAAGTTTAATAGTGCATAGACACTGAATAGCTGTATAGGTTCTGAAACTTTCTCGATATATTCAAATGAGAATCTCATTAACAACAAAGAGAACTCTGGGAAGATAAGTACATCTTGAAACAATTTCCAGAAACAGTATACAATTAAACAGCCATATGTGTTTTCTTTATAAGAGTGACATGCAGTGTGTAATGGGAATGGGGGGGGGTGGTTGCAGCCATTTCATACACTTTTAAAATGTTTATTATGAGTGTCTGCCAGATAGTCTAAGTGATGTTAAAATTAGTTCAGAAAAATATATCCACATCTCTTAACACTTTAAGTTATTTGTGCTGAGAAAAAGTATTCCTTGCTAAACTTTAAAACATACATCTCCAACCATGTGGTTGGGACACATCTATTGTCTCTTTTCTAGGTTCAAGCAAAGACACAGACATATTTTGACTGGTAAATTGAGTGAGCACATATAACTTCTGTATTTAAAAATTGTCCCTAAATGACATTTGACTACAACTGAAATGTGAACCAAGAAAATCACAAATGAATTTAACATAAAAGGTGGTTTTATTCAGAAGCAAAGTAAATACATTTGAAAAGGCAGGTACAGATAGCAACCAAATGGCTTTATCATCTTAGAGTGTTCTTGTGCAGGTCATCATGTAGCTGAAGTTTTCCTGGTCCCACCCAGCTCCTGTGGCCCCTCAGCTGCTCAGACCCAAATGAACACAGAGAGGCTTATATTAATTATGATCTGTATGCCCTAATGGCTCAGGCTTCTTGATAGCTAGTTCTTACATCTTAAATTAACCCATTTCTATAAATCTATACTTTGCCATGTAGCTTGTGACTTACCAGTAATTTATATCTTGCTTCTTCTGGTGGTGGCTGGCAGTGTCTCCTCTGCTCTGCTTTTCTCCTTCCTCTCTCTCTATATTAGGAATGTCCTGCCTAACCTTATTCTGCCTCACCATTGGCCAAACAGCTTTTTCTATTAACCAATCAGAGCAACACATATTCACAGCATCACCCATCACCACCATCCAATAGGGAGGGCAGCCCTATTGGGCAAGGTCACATGCACCATCCTGTGTGGCTTGGGTCCTGGAACCTTGGCTATGGACAGTAAGGGAATGAAGAAAGGACAGACACAGGGAGCAAATTGGGGATCAGCTGGGATTCTGCCACCACTGCCATGGCATCTGGAACTCAGTGTGTTTATGATATACAGCACAAGGGGAGGAGCTGGCTAGTCTCAGTAGAAGTATCTATAGGGAGCAGTCTCGGGCTATAAAGATCCAAAAGATGGAAGCTGCAGTTGATAGTCTGCACATGCTCATCAGTTGTTCATCAACTGCTTTGTCATTCCCCTTGAGCCTGGCCCGTGTAGGTACAGCTTTGCCAATTGTCTCATGGATCCAAAGCCTTGGAGTCATTCACTTGGTGGTGTCCATCTTAAAATACAAATTTACTTAGGACTCCACTCACATAGGGCTTTCTCTGCTCCCAATAGCCACAAAAAAAAGAACCTACAATAAGAGGAGCTATGAATTTTCTAAGTCCATCAGAATGTTTGGGTTGGGAAGCAAACTAGACCCTAGTTTTCCCATATATTGCAAGGTAGTCTCATACTATCATTACTTAAAGCAGACTTACTGTCATGATGCCTGCAGCCAGCAAAATCATAAAGCCCCAGGGAGGATCTTTGCTGTCTTGTTTGCTAATCTATGAACACTTCAACTCTCACAAAACATTTTGCTCTTTATCAGTGTGGAAGTCTTTCTATACGTCTAGCCACTATATAGTTGCTCACTCAACAAATACAACAGAGTATTTCCTATGTGATAAGAATACTTGCAAAGATAATGAGTGAAAAAGTCAATCAACAGCAGATGGTTTTTGCTGTTATGGAGTTCATAGTTTACTGAGCAGGGTAGACAAAGCCACAAACATATATTTTCTAGAGAAATTATAAAAGAAAAGAAATAAAAGCCTCACCAAAATTGCTCTGCTTCTAGAAAATAATCAAGGAGTTAGAAAATCAGAAATGACAACTATTGAACAAATAGAATTGAGAGTTTGGAAGAAAAGTGAGGGGCCTTTATAGGGCTGGTGATACTTTGTATCACAAATTTTAACTTTTCAAATCATGTACAACCATTAAGACTCATTGAAAGGCATAGTTTAATTTTTTCATTTTGTAGATAATTTTTTCATCAAAATGTTTTTATTCCCAATATTACAATGTATTTATTTGTAGGTCAGGGACCACATGGAGTTTTCAAGTTCTCCCTTTCTACTACCTGGATCCCAGGATCAAAACTCACAGGCCTGGCAGCAAATGCCTTTACCTGGTAATCTAATCATCAAAATAATTCCTAATTCTAATAAAATATAACATCCTGCTGAAATGCTTAGTAGTAAATTGCTCATTTGTGAAAATGCTTGGAAATACATACATGAAAAAAAATGGATTCATGGATGATGAGTGTGTGATACGTTTAGAAATCATGATAACCAAATCTAACAGCAAATGTACTGGTTTTTCCAGTAATAACTCTTTCAACTTTTCTGTAAATCTGGTATTTTCATAACAAAGTATTAGAGGAAGAAAAGAAGAAAAACAGAATTGTCTTTTGCAGAAATTTCCCCCCAGAAAAAGTGGTGAAATGAAGCTAATGAAGATATATCATGTTGTATAGGGAAATGAAGCATTCCCTCCTAAAGGGAAGCTCCTTAAAATTCAGAAAGTAAACAATTCCATAGCTTTAGGAAGTTCCTGAAATTGACCAGATTTAATAGGCCACTCCATATGCAATCATGCATGTGCAGTTAAGACTGCTGGAAGACTCTCACAACATTGGAACAGCCTTGAAGATGCCCAAACTACTTGAGTTGTCCAAAAGGGATACCCTCTAACCTGTTGAGCAGCCTGTAAGTCATGCAATGGAGAACAGGTTTCCAACTGTTATGAGCATCTCCTATTACAGGGTGGGTTTTGGTTAATGCAGCTGTCATTAATGTCGTTTGCTTCATTAATTAACCCCTCACCCATATTCTTGTCAATTACCCCAATAAAACTCATTGGATCATCAAATTAAATTTTGTTGGCATCCTTACTATGGTCTGTCCTCAGTTTCCTATCTTGAGTGAATAGAGATTTGCTCACATCTGCCCAGAAACAGTATCACAGCAGTAGGTTAAAACTGGGTCAACTAAGAAGTAGTAAGAAATAGATAGGATTAAAATATAGATGAGTCAGGTTCTATTGCTCGCTTCCTTTGGATTTCATTTTAATTCAAAACAATGAGAAGTCACTGGAGGTTTCTGAGAAAAGCAATTAAAGATCTTTTTAAGAGACTGTCCTACCTGAGCATGGAAAGAACAGGTGGATAAAGAAAATCAGAAGAACCAGGAGAGATACTGCAGTGCTATCAGCAAGATGATGAAAACTTAGACCACAGAAGTAGTTTTGTTATAAAGACAAATGGTAGAATTTTGTATTTACTTTGGAAACCCAACCAATAGACTTTGTTAGTACATTTTTCCAAAGTGCTTCTGATAGTTTCTACAGTTTAAGAAAAAAATGGTAGACTGCACTTTTCTCATCTTAGCAAGAACAAGAACTCTGTTTTATTTGTATTTACAAAACATTTTCAAATTTCCACTTGATCTCAGACATCTCTGAAGCTAGGGACCTTCTTAGATCCTGTGATTACTGACTGATATCAGTGACCTGTGATTGTAGGACTGAGGCTCCTACTTCCCTGTTTTCTTTTCTCCAGCAGCTGTATCAGTTCTGGGGGACTTTGGGTTCCTTGTCAACGGTGTTTGAAGGAAGCATGTTACCAAATCGGAGCTCACTCCTTCAAAGCTAATGAGAGAGTTCTCTTTCTTCAGAAAGAACCAACTGTGAATTTTAAGAACTTTTACTTGATTAAATCAGGGTCTCCATGAATGATCTCAAGTTAATTGACTTAAAATCAATAGATGTGGAATATTAATTATATCTGAAAATATCTCTTTCTTAGAACAAATGATGTGACCTCATCATTTGACTGATCATACCTGCAGGTCCTGCCCACACACACTCAAGGGAAGTGACTGTTTAGGGCATATATATCTATATCAGTGGGTGGAAATTTTAGCTATCATCTTAGTGTTCTGCTACCCACTGTGCAACACAATGCTCATCCATTGTCCTGTTAATGGGTTTCATCTCTTGACTGTCACAAATAAGAACTGTTATCTGGGTATAACTTTATGTTACTTGCCATGTGTAAACAGCCATGAGAATTTCTACACCAGTTCAGTCTAACTTCTTAAGTGCCTGAATATCACTGTGCTTCCTACATGAAGACTCTATGAAGGTTGTGATTGTTCTCTTTCCCCAGATTTATATTATGAATGATAGTTTTCTCCATTCTAATGAAAATTAATAAGTCTTTGTTGTAGTTTTTATTGTTTGACAGTTCCATACGTATATGTAAAGAATTTATTTTAGCTTTTTCCATGTCCTACGCCCATGTCATTCCCTTCCTCTTCCACTGGAGCCCTTCCTCTCAAAAAGTCTCCTCCATTCTTTCATAGTTCTTGTAGTGTTTGTCTCATTGAATTTAATTATAATTTCTTGTCTGAGCATGGATGGAAGGTTATTTACTGGAACAAGGGCAACTTATTAGTGGCTACAGCACTAAGGAAAATGACATATTAGATCCTAATACCCTGAATAAGCCACTGAAGGAAATGATACTCCAGATCTCAATACCCTGAATGTGCCCAGTTACTCTTCATTGTGGTTCTAATCTAGTTTCCTACTAATTGACAACATTGTACATCTTTTCACATTTTTTTCATAGCCCTATTGTCCATTTGATAATTTTGTGAGGTAGCCTTCAAGTCTTCACCAGTATGACTATGGAAGGGTAAATGCAAGCAGCACTGGACCCAGAAAAAGTGTGAGAGTAGCTCCATCCTGCTTTGAGACCTTTAGGTTCCATCTTACCCGTATACTCTGATGCTCCAATCTGTCAGTCAGATCTTTGATGAAATGTTTCCTATTAAACTGAGACAATCCCAGACTACTCAGAAGGTATTTAACCCTTCTACTTCCCAATGTATGCTCCACATCGCAGCCAGAATAATCGTAGTCAGTTGTTTAATAACTTCTACAACTCAACTATGAAAAAGCATAAAACCAATCTAAAATATTGAACAAGAATTGAAAGTTAACCCCAAAATACACAGTTTTAGGAAAAAACTCTCCTTCTCATAGTATATGTGATGCCTCAGCTTTCAACCAAACCTTTCAACATCTGCTTCTCATGTGTACCTCAGCTGTTGGGTGAGGTGTGGTGATAGAACAGTGATCACCAATAGCAAGCATTACACTCCATAGATTCAAAGAGCACACTCTAAACTAAGCTGCTTGGACTCATATTTCAGTTATGCTGTTTCAGTTGTGTGATATTGAGGAAATTATATAACTTTTCCGACCTCAGTTTCCTCATATGTCTTACAATTATAGAATATAGTAGAATAATTCTTCATTGTATTGCTGAACAAATAAAGAAGATAGTGCTTTTTATCTATGATTTATTCCACTCAAATGAACAGAAATGTAAATGAAATTTATTTCTGTGTATTGCAAGTGTGGTATGAATCAAAAAGGAGAATTGCAGTACATATGAAGAATGATGTGTGTGTGTGTGTGTGTGGTGCCCCTCCCCTTACAGGAAATAGAAAGTTTCATTTTCTAGTCACTCTCCCCTTGCCAGTGCTTGGCAAGCAACTTATTTGGAAGGATCCTTGAGATCTCATGCAAGAAAACATGACGGCGGCTCAGCTGCTGAGCATGTGTTGTCGGGTTTCACAGATCTGCTCCATAATTTTACAGACATAAATATGTAGTTTTATAATTTGTTGCATAACAAACTATTGGAAAGCCGAGTGGATTAAAATAGTGTTTATTTGTTTTCATGAAGGGTCACTTAGGGATCGGTTAATCTAAGCTGGGGTTAGTGGAACACGTCTGTACCCCATGTCCGTCTTTCTCTTCCTGGAAACAGCAGGCTAGTTCATGCAACTTTCCCACCAAAAGGTCAGCTATGGAAGCACATAAAAAGAAGCTAACAGGAACTCTTTGGGGCCATTGTTCTGAAGAGGTAAATATTCACTTCCAAATGCAATACCTTTTGTACTGACTGAAAGACACCATGCTGAACTCACAGCCAAGGGAGGAAAATAAACTACATCTATCTTGTGGGAAGAGTTCTAATGCATACGACGAGAAGTTAAAGCTAGAGAGGCGTGAAAAATTGTGGTTTGGATACAATGAAGAAATAAAAATAATGTAACTAATCAAACCTGCCCTTTGTTGTTCATTTGTCTTAAACAGAAGAAATAATGCAGTGGGGACAGCAGGACAGGTGACATGCAGAGAGTGTGGAGTACTGTGAGTTATAGGTCTAAGCAGAGATGGCAGTAGAGGTAAGGGGAGAGGTAGGTAGGAGAAAAGAAAAACTGAGGATGTTTAGAAAAAATCCTATGGAAACACTAATTTATAATCTAGTTGGAAAATATAATTTCAAAACATAGAAGGCATTTGAATACAGATATCTTGCAGGGGTGGACAATGATTATACCTGGGTTCTTAAATGAAAATCTCAGTTTGGGAAACCTCATTATGAGGCCTAGACGCCTCTCAGAGGCCTCCCAGAGATCCCCCAAATAACACGGGCCACTGCCATTGCTCTTGGATTCCCAGCAGAACCACATGGTAAGACCCTGTCACTGAAGACACACACACTCTGTTACAGAACATAGAGAAATCAAACTGGAACTGACCTGAGAACTTTCTCCTGCTGACCAGCATTCATACTACTAGAAGGTGCTGTGAAGGTCACTGATGGAGAAAGGGTATCAGTGGATCCTATCAGAAAACCTGCATACTACAATACCAACCTGCTAGGCAAGAGCTGCTGCAATAATGTCATGATAGTTGTGGGGATGTCCTAGTGAGGTTTCTATTGCTGTGAAGAGACACCTTGACCGAGGCAACTCTTATAAAGGAAACAATTGATTGCGGTGGCTCACTTACAATTTCAAAGGTTCTGTCCATTATCATGGCAGGGAACATGGCACTGTGCAGGCAGACGTGGTGAAGACCCAAAACACCCCCATTTCAAGCAAGCTCCTCACCCCAGCTTGAAATAGGCCTGAGATTTGAAAATCTCAGAGCTGCTGACATAGGTCCCAGGAACTCAAAAGTACAAAGTCAGGATGTTTGAAGGACTATCTGATGCAACTGATTAACCACAGAATGCCCCAATGCCAGAGATGGCCAAAGTACACAGTCAGGATGTTTGAAGGGCATCTGGCAACCACTGATTAACCACAGAATGACCCAATGCCGGAGGTAGTCTATAAAGTTTGACAAACAACCGGTCAAAACTGCAAAGTAAGATAACACAGAAATGTCAGAAAGCCCCTAAAACTTGATCCAATCAGAATTGTACCTGTATTAGCACCTTTAACTGATGTAACCTTGTGGTTTTTGCCTTTAAAAACTGAGCTTGCAGAGGGGCGGGCACCTCCTCTAGTCTCTGCTGCGTCAGTGTGCTCCACGACAAGGTCCCTCCCACGCTGCTTGAACTGCTCCAATAAACCTTGCTTTTGCATTTCTGTGAGTTCGTGTCTCTGATGGTCTCTCCGGGGGTCTTGCGCCCAGGGTACAACAGTGGTGCTTGAGCTGAGAGTTCTACATCTTGGCTCAGAGGCAACTGAATGTCACACTGAGGGAAGCTTGAGCAAAAGAGGCCCCAAAGACTGCCCTCACAGTGTCACTTACTCCAACATGGCCATACCTCCTGATAATGCCACTCCCTTTGGGGACCATTTTTTTTTTTTCAAACTGCCACAGGGAATAACCAACTGCATTTGAATTGGAGCTGAAGCCTTGTCCTAGGAAGGAATTCTGGCCTGGTACTGTAAATCTGCTTGAAAGCTCATGACTCAAGAAATCACAAGTCCAGGGGTGAACCTATTACTGTTGTTTTGCTAAATTACATTTCAGAGTGCTTTCTCAATGTTATGCTTATGCTCATAGATTAGTGCTACCTTCAACCTTGGCCAAGGAAGTGTCTCTCTTCGGTGGTCAGCAGTTAATGCAGAGACTCATGACTAGTCTATATCATCATCTAACTATCACCATCACCCAAAACCCAGGTACAGGGAATAGCCAGGGAGAGGAATGCAAAGAATGTAAGAGCGGACGGTGCTGTGAGACGCCGCCTTCTAGAAATGGCGTGGCTGTTGCCCTCCCGAACTCGCCGTACCCAGGGTGACCTGCACACAGTCAAATCGACAAGATCAGTCACTATTCTAAGAGGCAGCAATCACTGGACTCTGAGAGTTGCTAACAAAAGAAAGGAGAGGACATGAAGGTGAAGGGGACATATTGGAGACTCCTGAGGTCACTGTGGGGGAAGGAGGAGGAATATAGGTGTATGAAATTCTCAAAAAATAAAATATTTCACATTTTTTATTAAAAATACTCTGATTTGGTAAAAACTGTAGAACAGCATGCAGCAGACACCACCTGCTCACATGAGGATTTACATGGAATCATAAGTGGACTTGTAGCTAAAATGGAGAAGTTAAAGAAATGTATTCTGTAGACATATAGCACAATAAAGAAACAGAACCTGGTATATATGTAAGATCAAAAGTAATACTTCCTTTTAAAGTAAATTTTCTTTTAAATGACATTCTCATATTGCACATGGCATTTTTAGTAAAATAATGCCATTTTCCTCATCCCAATTCAAGTTCTATTTCTTTTGTGATTATTGGGCAGCCAAGCATCTCAGAGTTTGGTCATGCCCTTCTGTGCCCTTTGCTAACATAAAAGACACTTTCTAAAACATATTTTTATTCTCTGTTCTGTCATTTCCTCACTACAGGCTTGCTTTTCCTTGGCTGTGTAAGAAAATCTAATCAAGTTTAGCTGCTGAATTGTGCATTGTGTCTTCAATCTTACAACTTCTATTTTTGAGTCCTTTCATTAGAAAAGTATGGATTTTTATCTTTTCCCCCCTAGATTTCTGTATTTCCCTTGCCTTGTGCAAGGCCACTGTGTAAGGTAGCACCTGAAGCTGTGGAATGATGTGACACTCACCAGGATAGACAGGTCATCTGTCATATAAGAGTATAGAATGTACCTAATATTACTCAGCATTTGGGGTCACAAATGCACTGCCTAATTTCCCCATAATTTGAAAAAATTTAAAGAACAGAAATCGGTAAAGGAGAACATATTTATTTCATCATTTGAAAATACCTTCTTATAGTCAAGCGATATTTTTGGAAGCAAAGGAATCAACCCATGCTACCAGATAAATCTCTTGACCACAGGAAAACTGTGAGAGAGGGAGAGAAAGGGACTATAGAAAGACTAGAAAATAATTCATAAATTTTCTGTACTAAGACCTTGACTACCAATACTTAACGTGAATACAAATGGATTAAATCTGCAATTAAAAGACACAAATTGTTGGGATGGATTAAAAACCCTAGGCCCAACAATACATGGCTCACAAGATCCTGCTTCACCTCCTAGGACTGAATGTGAAGAAATAAATTATCCCATGTAACTGGAATCCAAAAGAATGTGATCATATCTATAATTATATCATTTAAATGAATTTAAGTAAAAACAGCCAATGAGCTGAGGCCACTATGTAATGCCAAGGTTGATTTCTTCAACAATTCTTGCATGTTCAGACAATTAGAAGAGAAAATAACAACAGCTCTAAGGCAAGACCAGGCTCAAGGGCAACAAAGTGAGGAACTTTATCCCTGCAGTGTTAGCAACAGACAGCCATCCGAGATAAAACCAGCAAAGACACACAAATCTCAACTGCGTGCCCTCACAGACATTACCTCCAATGACTATAAAAACACACATTCTGCTTTCACAGGTTCTGGAAAGACCTTCCCTTTGCCTGCTTCCAGAAACTGTTTGTATTCCTTCATTTAAGATCAGCTCCACCATCTTTCAAGCCCTTGCTTCTCTATTTCCATCACTGTTTTCTTCACATCTGATTATGACTTCCCTTGTTTACGTGGGGCAGTTCAAGATAACCCAGGAAAAACTGCCATCTTCTGACTCTGGGTCAACCATGTAAAATCTACTTTGTCACATAAGGAAACCCTCACATGTTCCAGAGAGTAAGACTCTTTGGGGTGGTTCATTATTCAAGATACCATAATCAAATATTTCCATTCTTCTTCTCTTGACCATAATTGTTTTTGTTCACATTATTTTGTACTCCTAAAATACTTTTTAAAAAGAAGAAAATACAAGTTCATAAAGTTTAAAAAGTAATGCAGATTTATTTACAACTTGCCCACACCAGTGATATGTGTTCCTGGTTTCTCTGCTTCTGGCATTCCTATATCAGGGTCTCAATTTGATGGGAAGTGAAAGGAAAGGCCGGGACTATGAACATAATGAGTTAATTGGAAGGAGAGCTCTAGGAACTGTCTGAATGTCTGGCTCCAGAACATTAGCTTTTCCCTTCATCAAACATGGGATCCTGGAGAATTCTGAAGTCTTTGGGATCCATTGCTTAAATGGTCTCAGAGTCCAGGGTTTCTGAACTATTTGCTACTTGTGGTCGCTTTTCACCTAGGAAATTCCTACCCAAGGCCATGTATATAAAATAGTTATGCAAATCAAACATTTACTTAGAATGCATATGATGAAGAAATTATTTTAAAACAATTCTTTGGTCTGGGGAGATGGATTAGTTGGTAACTTATTATTTGCACACAAGCATTTGGATCAGAGGTAGAGTCTTTAGGATCCACAGCACAGGTGCCATCCTTCCCCAAGTCTGAGGAAGGATACAAGCTGTGTGAACCCCCACTCACTCTCTCCCATGTACTAGTCATAATTTCAATATGCCAGGATTGGGTAAAAAGAAATAGGAAGAAAGTGAAAATAAAAAAAATTCATTTTCATACATAGACAATTCCCAGATCCAAGTGC
>CABHPH010115204.1:0-29739 GCA_902168325.1 Peromyscus nudipes
TTTTTTTTTTTTTTAATCTAGAAGCAGTGTATTTGGTCTTTAACTTTTGCTACCAAAAATCTTTCATACTCATCCCTTTATTGCACCCTTATACTATCTATAACTTTCTGCATCTTTTTTTCTTATTTGAAGTAACTGATTTTTTCAAACCAGGGACTTTAATTCTTCAGCTGCTGTATTTTCTAACAGGTCACACCAGTCTCTGAATCTCCATGGCACCAATGTACAGGAGTATTGAACAGTTGTCATACTATCCGTTCAAACACAGATACTCTTCTCTAAGATGTAGTATATCCAAGGGAACTGTCCTTTAATTCAAAGATAGTAAGCCAAGCCATTTCATTTGGAATTTTTGGGTTAAAAAATATAGATCTGAGTCTGCTTAATGGAGAAGTATTGCTCTTTAACTAATGGTCTTTATAGATCTTGGGCTAATCAGTACTTCCCATTGGCATTTAATCCTGGGAAGTCTTATATACAGACCAACAAGGTACCAAAAGGCCCTGCAGAGGGTTTCCCATCTCCTCATAACAAAAAGACAAGAACTTCAGGAAGAAATAAAAAATCTGAGAGAAAACTACATCTCCCAGTCTTCATGTACAAGGCACACTGGATTGTTTAGTTTGGGGGTTCCCATCAATGGTGGTCATGATAAGCACTTTTAGAAAAGGCTGTAGTTTTCAAGGAAAGGAGAGAAGGGAGCCCCTGCTTTCAAAAAGAAAGAAGTATTTCCATCATACCTGCCATGTCAAGAGTTACTCCAGGCTTCTTGATGGATGTCTGTAGTCGCTTGAGGGGGTTTTCTCTGAGGATCCTTGAGAGGCTTCAGTTCTCCAGGACAACCAGTAATTAGGGGTAAAAACCATCTTCCCCCTCTCTGGGATGGGACACTCATTTCCAATGCCAGCCCTCTTTACCCTAGTCTTTAAGACCCAGTTTTCAACAGTCTTTCTTCCAATTTCCTGGGAATTCTTCAGTCCCCTTTAGCCTGGGATTTTCAGAAGGGCAGGATCTTTTCAGATTGGAAAACTCACCATTCCCCAGAGTTAAGGCTATCACTGTGGCCTGTTCCTGGGCCTTTTAGGCTGTCATTATTGTGTTCAGTTCTTCAGATCTCCAAAAGTCAAATTTAAAACCTAATGTAGAGGTATCTGACTGGGGAGACTGGTTACTGACTATATTTTATCATGTTGTATCATTATTATTATTATTATTATTATTATTATTTCCTTTTTAAAGCTTCCTTTAATTGTTTGGAGCAGATTGACAAAATAACCACCTTAAAAAATATCTGAGTCTAGGAAAATTCTAAATACCTTTAATTATAGTAAATGTAATCATATAGATGTTATCTTCAAGATTCATTTTTATCAATCTTCTTATGACTTAGCTCTTCCTATGAGACAGGCTTAAACCTTATGCTTTCATCTTTAATTCTTCCTCTCTTTCCTTTGAATGGGCCCTTTCCTTTAGGGACAAACTTTTTTTTAATCTCAAAGCCTTTTCTCATTAATCTTCTTTACCAAAATCTATTTCATATTCTTCCCATTGCATTCTCATAATGTCTAGAACTTTCTGTATCCATTTTTTCTTACTTGATGCTTCTTTCTGCCTTATTTTCCTTTAAAAACTTAAAAGTCCAGAAACTGCATATAGAACACAGGCCAAACATGTTAACAGCCCCGGAGGCATTTTTACTTCCTTTTACAAACTCATTTAAATGAACTGATCTACTAGCAATTTAATTCCTATAATAGCAGCTACTCAGAAGGGCCTTGTAAAGAAAGCAGTGGCCTCCTTTTGGGGTCCACAATGCAACAAAGGCATGATAGAAGCCCAGCATCCCTGCCTTTATCCCCTGCCCATCTTCCTCCCCCCACAACCTCCACCCTGGGTTGCCTGCTTGCCTCTGTGTGTAAGCATGTCAATCATGTAAGAATGTCTGCCTAGTCATTTCCTCCTCCTGTCAAGCTGACAGCACAGAGTTAAGTCATGGTCCCAAACCTTGGAACAACAGAGTGTAGCAGGACCACGAGATGATGGCAGTCATGCATCCTGGTGAGGCTGCACCCTGGAATATAAGCAGCCATCTCCTGAAGACCAACTTGCCTATTCAAGCAAGGAGGACTTCTTTGGACCATATTTCAGAAGCAGAACTGAGACAACATTAATCAAACCTTAGACTGCCTGACCCAAGACTGCCCAACTAAATATTTTTATCTCTTGTTTCACTCCTCCCCTTTAAGTCTAAAGTTCATGCCAGTAACCAAAGATGTGTTTGAGGTAAATGGATCTCTTTATTTGTCCCCTCCACTTTAGGCACACTGATCAAATCTACCCCTCATCCCTCCCCATCACTTGTATCTTTAATAGATGTACTAGGATTGGTGGCTAAGCTTGTTTGGAAACCAGAGCCAGCAATGTTACCTTAAAACTCCAATTATACTGCAATAACGCACACTAATTTAACATTTTTGATTTATGTGAACATGTACTTATAAACCAATTTGCTGCCAAGAAAACAATACATAAATGTATAAGGACGTGTGAGTATTCAGTCCCAGAGAAACCCAGGACAAATGGCTGACTGAGGTACCTGTTAACATATCCACGTGGACTCTGGCTGCCAGTCTCTCCTAGCATTGGAAACATTGGCAAGTGCTAGTTACAGTAATGGCTCCTCTCGTCACATCTCACTCCCTACCCTACCCTAAACTTCCCCAGCCCCTGAGCTTCACTTCTTTCCCCCCAGATTTTCTTTCCCATGTAACTCAGCCATTTTGGCTATGTGCTCTCTTAGTGCTCTTGGCCCCTGGCTCCTAGGCTCCTCTCTTCATCCATTTATTGTCTCCTATTCTGTCTCTCTTTTCTTTGTCTCTCCACACTCCCCACTAACCCCATGGCCTGGTCTGGTCTGCTGGCCATGTTCAGTCTAGACTGTTCTGGATGCCTCTGGCTGTTCTCTCCCTCATATCTACAATAAATTACCTTCTCAATCATGCCTGGGATGGTCATGTCCTCATTTTCACTCAATGAGAGCAATGCATACAAATGTATAGCCATATATAACAATAAATGTAAAAATGAAATCATTTATAACTTTTGTTTAGATTTATCATACTAGGACTAGACTGGTATTCTAATTTTTTTCTCCATAACACAAAACAATTCTTAACCTAAAATCTGTACTTCTCCAACAGCTCATAATAAAAGCAAGATAGAAATTATGCATCTCAAAGGCAAAGAACCTCAACTAATTAACAATGAGTCTCAAGTGAACTTGCAGTAAGAACAAAAAGGTCCAAGAGTGAAGTTCATTCAGCAGCCTGCAGTAATTCTTCCCATTTCAGAGCTAAACAGCACAGGCTGATGCCCTTGGAGATGGGGAATTTTCCTGCAATGCCCTTTAAGACCAAATTCCTTCCCTTAAAAAATAACATATAATGAGACTAAACTATATTCTGCATGTTCTCTAGTGTGTCTGAAAGGAAAAGGATGGGAAGAAAAAGAAAATAACCTGAAATGCTCACACTGAGTTCCCTACCTGGACCACATCACCAGCCTTCCCAGTATTGCCATTAATGGGCTTTGGACAGGCCCGTAGCTTGGGTGGCTAATTTCCCTCTGTGTGTCCCTGGAAACCATCTCTATTATGCTTCTTTAGAACATTTCAGAGGCATGATTAGTACTTGTAGACCTGTATAGTTTAAATTTGTCTTTGCCTTAGAGCAGTGGTTCTCAACTTTCCCAGTGTTCCAACCCTTTAATACAGTTCCCTCATGCTGTATTTCATTGCTACTTCATAACTAATTTTGCTACTGTTATGAATCTTAATGTAACTGTTTGATATGCAGGATAGCAGATATGCCACCCACATGGGGGTTGCAACCCACAGGTTAAGAACCAACCACTGCCTTAGAAAGTTGGGAAAGCACTTTTGATGAAATATTGTGTGTGTGTGTGTGTGTGTGTGTGTGTGTGTGTGTGTGTGTGTGTGTGTTGGGAGAATTTAGAACTGAAAGCGGGGAATTATGCTGTCACAAGGAGAAAAGTTGAGGTTGTAAAGCAAGCTGGCAATAGAGGAGGAGGTCTGCAGAGTTCCTGTACCTGAAGCTGCTGGAGTTATAGAAAGTATGGTGTGGTAGTAGGCTAGTTTCAAGAGAGATCAGGAGAATGGCATGCATAGAAACAGCCATTCTCAATATTTTTAGTCTTTGTAACTTTCTGCTTTTCAAGGCTTACTTTTCTTTGTGTTACCCCAAAGTTACTTCTCGATAGGGTCCCTGGCCGATCACTGGAAGACAAGAGAATGGCTCTGGATGTTGATAAACAAACCTTCCAGTGATACCTTTGCAAATAGCCATGGTTGTTCCATGTGGCTCAGGAATGGATGTTGATAATGCTAGGGAAACACCTATCTTCAGACCTTCAGTTATAGTCATTAGACATCAGGTAGGGCTTTCGACTTTCTGCAAGAAACAGAAAACCCAAGGTGACATACAAGCTAGGGAAGTAGAGGTGTTCAACAGCAGTCAGGGAAACTTCCAGTACTTCCCCACATGTTGTCCCTTCATGGTCACTAGAAAAGATGTCAGTGGGAGGAGGACCTGGGCCAGAGATGCATCTCTGTGCGGCTACTTGCAGCTGACTAAGGAGTAACATGTGGGGAACTTTACCCATATGATGCCAGGATTCCTAGCTGGGGTTTTTAAGAGGGTTAGCCTAGATTTAAACATGGGTAGCAATAGAAGGAGAAGGGTTAGAGAAGGGTTTGTACATACTCAAACTTGGATGAAGCCTTTTTAAGAGAGCCACGTGTAAGTAAGCAAGCACCTTCAGAAGAGTCACATAGAAGATTCTGGTGGTTTCTGAAATTACTGCTCCACATGTTTCTTGGCAATTCCTCTACCCTTTGGTGACTGAGATCTTGAAGTGCCTTGGATGAAATTCTATGATGGCCTAGTTCCAATTCTGTTACTATGATAAATGTACTGACAAAAGGAACTTTAAGAAAGAAAAAGTTTTTCTGTTTACAATCCCATCATTGGGAACTCAAGACATAAACTTGAAGCTTCCAGTTTCAGCTCCTTATTGAGGGGAGTCAAAGCGGGCACTAGGAGCAGCTAGCCATAGCCAATGTTGAGAGCAGAGAGAAATGAATGAGGCAATTCCTACTGCATAGCTGACTTTCTTTACTGTTATACAACTTCTGATACAAAACCAGCAAACGGCACTGCCTACTTTCAAGCTGCATCTCCTACATTAGGTAATAAACAAAACAGTTCCACAGACATCTCCACAGCCCACCCTGAGTTGGGCAGCTTTCATTGAAACTGTCTTCCAGGAGATCCTAGGTTGTGTGAAGTTGACTATTACAACTCTCCATCACACATTGGTAGAAAGACTGGCCATGGAATTTAAGATACAGTTTTTATTGTAAATGATGTTTATTTTCTTGCATATGTGAGATTCCCAGATAACTGCAGGTTTACAACTGGAAAAGAAGAAAGCCCATATTTGATTATGGGCAGTTAGGCCTTCATCATTGCTATTTTCACATTTTTAAATTGAAATATGTCTATATAAAAGGAATATCAACTTTGTCAGCAACAGTCACAACAAATTTTGCTAATTTTGCATGAGTTCTTTACACTCAGCTTCAAGAGACTTCAGCTAGACCCCAGAGTAAGGGGCTTCTTTCCTTTCCTATGTTCCCTTAATTTCCCCCATCTTTCTATCCTGCCTTAATACCACTTTGCTTGGCTCCTTGTTTGCTCTGATGCATCTTAATGCACAGTTCTACTTACATACATGCTGTGACCATACATATGTGTGTACATATAATATAATATATAATATAATATAATATAACTATATTGTAGTATATATTATTAGAGTATATATAACATGAAGTTTGATCTTAGCTTTATAAAGAATGTCATAAAGGGAGAAACTGGTTTCTCTTCGCCTTTATAATAATTGTTAGTTGGAAAAGATCCCAGTAGCAAAGACAGATCATTAAGGCCAAGACAAATGAAAGAAGAAGCTCTGGATAGCTCGGATGGACGTGGAAGATGCCAAAAGAAACAAAAGAGATGGTTTGGTTACTTGAGTTTCAGGTAGAAGCGCCACCCTGAGAGGACCGTGGACTCTTCCCATGTTCTGTCCTACTGCACCAAACAAAGAGACAAGCAGTGGCGAAGGCAGAGACAGGAGCATGTCTCAGTGTAGTCATGTAAGGAAGTACCTGTGAAGCAGGACAGTGACCCAGAGTCTGTCTTAATGGGCTGAGAGGAAGTTAGAAATTTTGTAGATAAGAAACAAATGAGATGGTTAACGTACATGTAGGTGACAGCAGATTTCTGGAGATTTCATCATCATTATCACTCAGGATGACTGCTTTGCTTTCCATGTGGGGCTAACAAAGCATGAGTTAAGTGCCTTTATTTGGGAAATGTTGTGGTTTGAATACAAAATGTCCCCCAAAGACTCATGTGTTTGAACACATGGTTCCCAGTTAGTGGCATTGTTTGGAAGAGTTATGAACCCTTTAAGACAGTGATTTTCAACCAGTGGGTTGCAGCCCCTTTGGCAAACTTCTATCTCCAAAAATATTTACATTACAATTCATAACAGTATAAAAATGACAGTTATGAAGTAGCAATAAAAATAATTTTATGCTTGGGGGTCACCACAACATGAGGAACTATGTTAAAAGGCCACAGCTTTAGGAAGATTGAGAACCACTGCTTTAGGAATTGGAATTTGCTGGAGGAGGTATGTCCCTGGGAGTGGGCTTTCGTTGAGGTTTTATACCCCAGCAACACTTCCTGTTCTCACTCTTTGCTTCTTGTGTGTGGTTGAAATGCGATCACCACGCTTCCTGACTGCTAGGTCTGTCTCATGCCTCCCCTTCCATCAGGGCCGATGTCCCCTTTGGAACCATAAGCTAAAATAACTCTTTTTTTAAGTTGCTTTTTGTCAGGGTCTTAGGTTACAGCCACAGAAAAATAACTAACACTGGGGGAGTGATTTCATCATGGAGGCTCCTGTTCCTCCAGGCTTGCCCTTCCTTGAGGGCAGTTTGATCCTTTGTCATAAAGATGGCTGTTCATCGGTCCTGTCATTCCTAGAATCTGATGTAACTAGAGAAGAGAGTGATGTTAGAGAAGTTAGTGTATGAGGCAAAGTAGAGCCAACGTGACATAGTGAGTCAGCCCAGGAACGGGAGTCCTTCTTCAGCTTTCACCCTAAGCTTAACTAGTTTCCCCCTTCTCTGTGGTTTTACTTTCTCTGTGTTTTTATGTACCAGCTGGCAACCATGGTCTGAAAACATTAAATGGAAAAGTCTAGAAATCGATGATGCATGATTTCAATTGCACACCATTCTGAATAGTGTGATGTTTGTCTAGCCCGAGCATGAATGATCAGTCTGTGAACAGTATGTCCATGCTTGTATAAGCCACTTAGTCTCTCAGTTGACCTCAGTTATCAGGTCACTGACTGTTCAGGGTCTCAATGTTCTAATGAAGACTTTTTAGGGCCTGTGTTAATGAATTGCCAAATGGTCTTATTAATAAAACAAAACAAAACAAAAAAAAAAAAACATGGAGCCAGAAATTGAGGCTAAAGCTGAGAGATCAGAGGAATAGAACAAGCCACAAGACAACCTCACCTCACCGACCTTCAGTCTCCAAAGAGACCTACTTCCTGTATACCCATGTCTATATTCCTTTCTGTTCTGCTAACTCATTTCCTCTCTCTGCCCAGCTACACCATTTTTTCTTCCTGCCCAGCTCTGTCACTTCCTGTCTGTCTGTACAGACCTCCATACCTCCACAGTGTTGGAATTTAAGGCATGTGCCACCACACCTGGCTCCTGTCCCAGTGTGGCCTTGAACTCACAGAAATCCAGACAGATCCCTGCCTGCTAAGTGACAGGATTGAAGGCGTGTGCTACCATTGCCTGACTTCTATATAGTGGCTGGCTTTTTCCTCTGATCTCCAGGCAAATTTTACTGGGAGACACAGATAAAATATCACCACAGGACTGCTTTAAAAGCCTTCTTTTTAAAGTTCAAAAGAGATACTACCATAAGCGAGGGAAAAATTAAGTATCTGAGGATGAAGGAATGAATCTACTCATGCTGTGTTTTTTCAGTCCATGTCTCTTTAGTCTCTCTTTATTCTCCTAATTTTTTCGGCCTAATTGTCTATAATTTCTTAGCTCTAATTCTCTCTTCTCATCTTCCTGCTTCTCATCTTGCCTAATTCTTTCTTCTTTCACAGGAGGCTTGAAGCAATAGCAAAAGTTACAAGAGTTACCTCTCATTGGTCAAAAGCCCATTCCTAGGGTAAAGCGATAAGGAGAGGAGCCATTTGCCATGGCAACACATTTTCAAGGTTTCAGGACGAAGAGGGAGGGCCATAGTGCCCAAATGAGACAGACTTTGAGACATTGTCTGTTGTCAGTGGACTTGGCAAGGGAAGAATCAGCATGCTTTTCTTAGGGTACTTTGTGTTAGTAATCATGGTAGATACCTGTGACTCTGATTTTGTGCATAACTGTAAAGTTTTAAACTTACGGTCTATTTACAAAGGCCTTTAGTCTAGTTGAACTTGCTTTAAGGTAAATGTGAGGTAAATGTGTGCAGTTTCAGTTAGGCTGAGGTGGGATTATTATTTTTGTTAGTCTGAGTAAGAGGAACAAGGCAGGTTTTAAGTGTCTACAGTCTCATGGAACAACAGATCTGGCTATGAAGCATATCCTAGTATATTTTCTATATATCAGATTATACGCTAAATGAAAAGTCATCTTTCTGACCACCCACAGATATATGTATCCATAAGACTGAGTGTAATCAAGAGATTACATATACACATTTTATGAAAATGTGTGGTAATGGGAAATTATCATAGCTGTTATTGCACAGGAAGTTATAGATGGAAGAAACAGTATTCAGAATCAATGGCCTGAAAGCCTTGCTCAACAGGTTACCCCATCAAGGAACATTCCTCTGGTGGGTTGACATCTGAACAATCAATTGCTATAAACTATAATTGCGTCATGGCCCACAGTAGCTCATGACAATGGCTCCTGACAGTGTTCTCTCAACTAGCCCTGATTTTAATGAGTAATGACCCCAACGTGCAAAAATAGTGATGCTGACAATTGGGACGTGCTAAAGAGAGGCATAAAATGCTACCTTCTTGGGAAAAGGTTAACACTCCTGACTAAGTAAGATAGAGTAAGACTAGTTCTACCCATAACATTGTGAGGTTGAAGAATTCTTGTGCTTCTGCTATCACACTGCAGAAGTTAAAGCCCCACAGTTCATAAGTGCTTAGTGAAAATGGGAAGGGCATTACAAAAGTAAGTGAGTGTGTGTGTGTGTGTGTGTGTGTGTGTGTGTGTGTGTGTGTGTGTGTAAATCCGAACAGGCTTAAGCACAATCCCTAGTTTCAGCGTCTACTGCAGGTCTGACTTAGAATGCATCCCATGGAGAAAAGAGAGACTATTGTATGCATATCCATGGAAACAAACAGGGTCTGATTATAAGGGGTGACTAGGAAATAAGGATGAGTATTATTATATAGATTAATCTGAGTAGCTTGTGCAGGGATCAGAAGCTCTTACGATTTTGCCCCTTTCTCTTCATGGTGTAGAACAGGGAATGTGCATGTAAATACAGACTTCTGCCCCCACCCGCACTCCAACCCTCTCACCCAACCCCTAGTACAGGTACACACACACAATGCAGGCTTTGGTTTGGGGTACAAATTCCTCTTACAAGACTAAGTTTTACTTTGTTTTCAGAATACTTCTTGCGTCTGCAGTTTCTCAAAATAATCAGCTGAAAATAATCCTTGTATTTTGGGATAGTATATTCTAGTCTTCTACAATGCATTAAAAAAATGTTTCAAAAATAGAGGCTAGTTTAAACCAGAAATTTCCTTTGCCTACTTCACAGCAACAACAGGGAAAAACAGATTTCACCAACTGTTTGATATATATTTTGAGAGCACATGGCACATTTTCATTCATTTTTAGAGTCATTTGTTGCATATGTATTCATGTGTGACACTCTGGTGAATCTATTGAAAATCAGTAGGATTAGAGGAGGCACAGAGACGAAGTTATAAGATTGCATGTAAACTGTTAACTTGTTTCTGCAGCCTTGGAAAGCATGGAAGGATATTACTATAGAGACAATGTTTCCGTGGAAGAGTTTCAAGCCCAGATAAACACAGCCTCCCTGGAAAAGGTCAGACAGTACAATCAGAAGCTCAGGTATGTGACCTCCACTTGTGTTGACTTGATTTTGCTTTTCACATTAGGCTCTATGTTTTGGCCACATGAGCAGAATTTGTAACATTTTCATTGGCTTAGATTATTGATATTTCCTTTTGGTATTTATAATGTTTAATGTCTCAGATACCCTAATGGCTATGCCCCATGAAAATGAATAAGAAAAAGAATCTTGGAATTTATGCTGAGGTTTTAATTTCTGGAGAAAATAAAGGGATGCAATTAAAGTTCAGCAGGTTATTTCCAGGGGAAATGTCATTGTTGCATGTTATGGTGGCATCTACAGAAAGGGTCATTGAATTGCTGGGAAAATACATTCCTTCACTCGCCATTAAACAGCTGGCCCCTCATGTGGGGAGAAAAAAAAAGGCTCCATGTGAAGATATGACAGCTATGTGCTTGTTATTGGAAACTATATCTATGTCCAAATAAGTAACGCTTGAATTTTAATATTATATTTTTTCCTACATTGTTACTGTGCAGTATTATAGATCTTAGCAGAGTTAGAAGCTTTTGAGGATGGACTCTTCCCTCATGGTTGGCTCTGAACCAAACCTATTTCGCTGGTAACACTACAAAAGGAAAAATCAGCGTCCTTTCCTTAGGATTTAAAATAATATATGGAAGAAGAGAGATATGAGGGTTTGGTTGAGACTCGTTAAGGGAAAGCTCCTCCCTCCTGATCCAAAGAATCAAATTTGAGTTCTGCCCAGGTCCTTTTTGGGACTTGGCCTTCTGATCTTCCCTAAGATTAGAGCATTGAGTACTACTGAACCCTGCAGCTGGGCCTGTCAATCACCTTACTAGAACACTGGAACTGAGGATATGCTAGGGAGATGGGAGGAAGAGTTATCTTCTCCTTGGGACGATGTACTTGTACTGCATAGAAGCCCCTTTGCCCCGTGCCACACTGCTAAACCTGCCTGGTTTCGTTGGTTGGTTTTCCCTTCTTTTGGATCCTAGTCAAAAACCTCAGCACGCTCAGGGCTTTTTTTTTTTTTTTTTTAACCTATGTCTGAAGGTGCCCCATCCCTTCTGCTTCCACCATGCAGCTGCTTTGCTAAGCATGAAGGCGTTCGTGGACCCAAACTCAACATGGCATGGCTTTTTCTTCCTCTCCATCTCCCTCCTCCGTGCAGCTTCTAAGATTTACACCCCGTCTGTCCTGTTGTTTTTTCTTCTAGACTAATAAAATGATTCTCACGATTTCCTTCTCTGTCCATTTAAAAATTCTCTTATTAGCAAGACTAAGACCCCAAAAGGGGAATCATGGATTTCCTTGATAATACAGTAGCAAGAAAAATGAACCATAGCCAGTGGAAGGGAACTGGATTGTAACTTAGAAGCTTTTATTTTCCACAATTATTAGAAGATATTTCTCTCTTGTGAGTGAACTGGTTGACAGATCACTTTTAAAATTACTTGACACATTAAACTTAAAAAAATGTTTAGAGTTAGCATACCAAGTGGTATATTTCATTATAGCATTTTCATAGATACATATGGCACTATCCTTTATTCCTATTCATCCCTCTCCCTCAGGGTCCTCTTTCAGTACCCTCCCCCTTCTCTCTGCCCTTCTTTGATTGATCCCCTTCCTTCCAACTAAATTCTTCCCTCCTCTACTTTCATGTCTCTTGTATTCATTACTATGTTTTCCTTATTCCCTCCCTCTCTTGAAATCTCTTCCTCCACTCTCACGATCCTCTTTATAATTTCATGATTTTGCATGTGCCCATACACATGAGTATGTGTGCTGGGAGGGAGAACATGGAGACACCAGAGAGATAAAAATTTATAGTGTCATCCAGTAAGACAGTGTGGTTCCTATCTTTAAGAGTCTGGTTTATTTTGCTTAACATTTATTTTTAAAGGAGAAAAGCTGTTCTAGCTTGAGTCTTTGTAACTCAAAAATTATATTGTACCTTCCTGCCACACACATATGTGGCCACTCTGAAGATTAAATTAATTCCTAAAATGAACAGCAGGGATGTGTGTTAGTCCTGGTGATTTTCTAGTAAAACTTACCTGACTGGTTTCACAACCTGGCCCTTCTCCTATGCTCTCTGCTTCATCCATCATGTATCATTTTTAGGAAGCTTTAATCCACGCCCCCTTTTTTCAGTTACTTATTTCCCCTTCCTTAGCAAATGCAGTCTGAGATCCTAATGAATCAGATTTGGATTGGCTTAGACTGTTTCAATTTTACTTCCTTGTCTACATCACTGTTTCTCAGAGCTATAAAATGTACTTACTCCTTTCATAGCAAAGAAAAATGTTAACCTTAAATCCATAATCAACTTGTTCCTAATTCCCTGACTAAGAAGCATTGGCTTAGGAAGCTTAAGTTCAGTCTTGAAAAAAATCTTTCCATTGATGACTGTTAAAGGAGAATTTTGACTTCCCAACTGGTGAAATATATTCCTAGGTTGTCTTTGAACTAGAAACAAAATTGAAGCATTTCTATAGAACACACAGCCTTGAGCATGCATCCATAGACTCGTTTTAAGAAAATGGACCACTGCTGAAGCATCCTACTTTACCCTGTTTCTAAACACGTCTTGTTTTCATCCACTCAGGATTGTGCTTCCAGACCATGCCACCCTCCTATTCGAAGGTCTTTAATGATTTCTTATGGCCTCCAAGAGAAATATCAAGCTCCTTAGTTGGCAATGAAGCTCTTTCATGACCCAGCCCTCTACTTCCTTTCTCTGCAGATACATCTGTCATGTTCTCCTTCCTAATTATGGCTCATACTTGCCCTCTCCTGACTCCTCATCCTTCATCAGCATCCACCTCTCTGTCTCCCAGCTCCTGAGAAAGCTGTGCTTATGATTCATCTTCTCATATTGCTACAGTCTTCTTTGTATTCATTTATTGTAGACTTGGAATGAATCCTGGGCACTAGACATTTCAAAAGATGCCTAGGAGTTTAATATACAGCCAGAACTGAGGACCAATTCCTAAATCAGAAGTTCTTAAAGGACAGTCATCAGGCCAGCAATGTCAGTGTCATCTGCAAACTTCTGAAAAACTCTTGAGTGTCCCGCTGTCTGGGTTATCACTAGCCTTCCACTTGATTCATTGTTTCTCACACTCATTTCAGAACTACCGTCCAGACCCGAATGACTGAGCAATCCTTCTCCCAACTTTTTATTTTCCTTTTATGCTAATTATAAATGTCAGTTTTTATTCTAGATGATAAGTTGTCATTATAGATCTCTCGCCCTCTTTATAGTAATATAAATTCTGTGAGTTGAGGGGTTAGCCGACTTTAGTGTCCCTTCCTGTATTCATCAAAATTTTTTGCATAAAAAGCAAAAAAAATTGCATAAAAAGCTCTCCACAGATGTGTGTTGAATTGCATTACTGGTACTGGTTTCTTTTGTATTGCTGTGACAAATCCCGAACTCAAATAACTTGAGAGAAAAGTTGATCTTGAGTCATGGTTACAGGGGACATAGTGGATCATGGATGTGTAGTAGGAATGTGAGGTGATAGTTCCTTACTTCTTGGTGGTCAGGTGACAGAGAGTATAGGCCCAATCCAGAAGTAAATATAACATTCAAGGCCCAACCTTTGTGACCTACTTCTGTCGGCTAGTATCCACATTGCAAACCTCTGCCTTCCAAACAGTGCCACCACCTGGGACCAAATTATCCAAACGCATGCTCTGTGGGGGAGATGCCACATGCCACATTCAAACTCTAACAATGATATTTATGTTGAACTAGCAGAAAGCAATGAGGAGTAAGACATAACTTTCTCAGCCCTGGGAGTCTACTTTAAACAGAAGTTTATATGTGTGTGTATACATACATAATACATACATATATAGATATATATGCATATATATGTGTATATATATGACAGGATATTTATTGATGATTATGAAGAAAATAGCAGAAGTGTTGTACATTATTCTGCTCTCATAAGAAAATATTTTAATGTTTTAAATTTTTTAATTTAAGAAAGGTTTTTAGGCCGGGCGGTGGTCGCGCGCGCCTTTAATCCCAGCACTCAGGAGGCAGAGCCAGGCGGATCTCTGTGAGTTCGAGGCCAGCCTGGGCTATCAAGTGAGCTCCAGGAAAGGCGCAAAGATACACACAGAAAAACCCTCTCTAAAAAAAAACAAAAAAACAAAAACAAAAAAAAAAAAGAAAGGTTTTTAGAGTGGGTACTCTTTGGTTATATATACCTGTATCTGTTTGCCCTACTTGTTACACATTTGATTTCCTGTGCACAGGAAGGCAATTATCTTCCTACTTCCAGAAGTGCCTTCTCCGCTGGCTTGTTTCTTAAATATGTAGTCAATTTCCTCCTTAATTTTTTCCTGTGGCTTTGCACAGATACTTCTTAGTTACTTTGGGAATCTTCTTTTGTTTTTTAGAGCCAGGAGGTAATATTGACCATTTCAAGAGCATTAACTGATCCTCTTACGAAGGAATTTTTTTCTTTTTCTTTTTCTCATTCCTCATAACCTAGTGCCCCTTTCACTCTTCCAGTAGAACTCATTTAATTCTGGACATTATTTTATTTACTTTTTGGATTTCAGAAAACGACCTTCACCTGTGTGATTAGAAAGCATTCCTTAGATGACAAGCTTCAGAAAGTAAACGCAAGCTAGCATAAGCAAAACAATGTATTGACCATGTGATGCAGACTTCGGTCTTGGGTATGAGTTTTCTTCCATTCTGTTTGGTTCCCCTGTCCTCTGTGTGGATCCATTTAATTCTCTCATCTGGGCAAATATGTTCACTATAGACCAATGTTATACATAGAAGAAGAGACAGTGCCCCCTGCTTGCCCAGCTCTACAAACGGACCCAGGAGGGGCTTGCAGCTAGAGCCTAGCTGTCTGCTCCTTTCTGAGGGCCTCCAGTATGATACACCAGTGGACTATTAAGTGAGAGTGAGAAGGGTACTGTGCAGGTAGAAACAGTGGGTTCTATTGCTCTAGGGCAGCCCAGAGTAAATGGGGATAATTGTCCAGCAGAAAATGACAGGCATCCAACCTACCAGATGAGGTCACCGTCCATGATGGGGTGGAACTTGCAGCGATGCTACTGTATTCCTATAACTAACTCTCCAAGTGTGATCTGCAAGCAAGCCCAGTAAACTCGCTGGTCTCCCCAAATTAGACTGTGATAAAGTCTGGCACCATGACCTGGTCCTTTTCTGAAGATGCCTGCTTGGCTCTTTATGAACAAGGCTGAGCTAGCATAAATAGTTCCAAAATGTTTCTAAAATATAAACTCCTTCCTGGACCCAGCCAGAAATCATTATTGATTGGTTTAGTTCTGTTTATAAAATAAGAACTACAACTGAAATGTTTAACTGTGGAATTCTGACAAATTCATAAGTTAGGGAGTATTGCTAACCCTGACTTCAACTCCCTCGTCTGCTCTAGGCCCTCTCACTCTCTCAGTCTCTTCTTTTTATTCCCCCTGGCCATGATCCATCCTCTGCGTCAGCCTCATTTTGCCATGCCCTACTTAAAGGCGATTTATCATTACTAAATCCTTTCATTTCAATTCATCCTCTATTGCAAAAAGCACCACAATGTGTCGAGTAAGGATGTAAATTGTAAATGTGAACAATGTTCCCTATAGTCAAGGAGTCCTTGAAGTTTCAGGTACTTAGGAAATTATTTGTTGATATTACGTTAGTGTAAAATGAATAGTAAAATCAAACAAAATAAGAAACAAAACTGCATTAGCCGATGTCATTTATTATTTATATGAAGTGACAGCTTCATACTGAATATTTTAGGGCTGATGATCTGGGATATCTAAATGTAAATCCATCATCTTTACAGAATATGAGAAAATTATTCAAAGCAATGGTTTTCTTAAGATGTGTCTTTATGAGTAAAGAATGGCACATGCCCTTTAAAAAGGTTTTATTTATTTATTTATTTATTTATTTATTTATTTATTTATTTATTTATTTTTGGCGGGGGACTGGAAAGATAGCTCAGAGATTAAGAGCATGTACTGCTCTTACAAGGCCCTGGGTTTGTTTTCCCGCACCCATTTCACTGACTATAACTCCAGTTCCAGGGAATTCAACACCCTTTTGTGGCTCTATGGGTATCTGAACTCACATGATGCACATATGGACAAATAGGCACATACACTACTACACATAAATAGAAAAAAAACTTTTAGAGGCTTTTTGAAAATCAAAATACACTTTTGATGATAAAGAGAAGAAACACAGTGATTTTATGTCACAAAGGAATACTCTACATACCCATCTCAGAGCCACTGAAACAATGACAGCCAGAAGGAAGCATTTTGATTATCCCCAGAATAGCATTTCCATGAAGCATGTCACCTCTCCACATGCACAGAGAGAACTATGTCAGTGAATGTGCACTCCTGACATGGGGCAGTTATGATGCATGACGTGGATGAACTGTCATTTCACATTTTTAGGTGCACCTGTCAAACAATGGGAGAAAATGGAGGGATAGTGCACTTTCAGCTGTGGTATGCTTCTGAGTCCCTGGCTTCATAGCTCATGTCCTTCTTTTCCCTACTTTGGTGGCCTCACATGAGACACTGCTGTCCATTCCTTTGTTATATGGCAAACAGTGCAGTTGAGTTTGAAGTGGAAGATATCGTTTCCTATCGATGAGTGTATGTGTAAGCCATAGTCAATTGAAAGTACCAGCTACAATGAGCACTCAGGTGAGTGAGCAACAGAGAACATTAATTAGCATGTAAATTGTCTCTCTGTATAGAGTCGAGGCTTTCAGAGTTAAATGATGTGTTTTAAAACTATACAGAAACCTATATATTCATCTCCTTGGTGGTATTTCTATAGTTTTTATTCTGCCTTTCAGCACAGTTGGGTTTTGTTGGTGTTGTTGTTTGTTCATTTATTTAAAGTGTCCATAATGTGGCATCCCTACAACTAGCTGTAAACCAACTGTATACATTCAGTTCCTTTCTGTTTGCAGACTGAGAATACAGAATTTTCAGGGTTTTACATGAGGAATGAAGCTCCCATGGTAGGGTGATAAACCAAGTCTATGAGGAATTTGAGTCAGTTTAGGATGCCTATGCTTTTTCTAGTTTTTTTTCTTACATGAGAGATGTATGACGGATCCACAATTTAGGAACTATAGGTTTTACTAAAGTGACAAATTTTCCCACCGAGGAAAAGTATACACCTTCTGGGGGCTTAACTATTTATTCAGCAAATGCCACATGCCTGCCATGTACCACGGACAGCACGACATGCTGGTGCATTGCAGCAGCTAAGAGTCTGCCTGCCAGGAACGTTTTGCCTTTAGATTAAGATAAATGCTGACCAAAATTCTCTGTAACAATTAGTGAATACATCTGAAACAAACAATATGTAGGCATATATGCAAGAAGAGAATACATCCTCACTGTGGAGAGGATGGTGAATGATGGTTTCAGGAATTGATTGCTTAAGGAAGATCCTTTAAGCTGAGATCGGAAAGCAGAATGGAGTGGCAAGTGTTTAGGGGAGAGAGTCTGCGAGGTAAATTTGGCAGGGATGGCCATTATTTTCCAAGAGAGGGAATAACATTTGCAAAAGTCTAAAAGGTAAAGGGATAATTTCTAAGGTATGGCTGAGGCTCCATCTCATGCGAGAAGAATGTGAAACTGATGTATAAACAGAAACTCTATGTTCCTTTTACCCATTTTACCTTTCAGCTCCTCTCCAACTTCTGCTAGTCCACCCTTAACCCAGGACACACTTCAGCTCCATCTCCTTTTGTTGGAAGTGTAATTATTTTGTAATTATTTAGGACCTATCTCAAATTCATCTTCCTGCAGGATGCCTTCTGTTACATCTAAAGCTGCAATTAATCAACTTCTTTCAAAACTGAGCAACTTTTTGAACTGCATTAGTTTTGTTGGGGTTAGGGAACTATTTATCTGACTTCTGCAATAGGATGAGGAAAAACGTGTCTTAGTATATATGCCTCCAAATAGCTGTATTGAATTAGAAATCTTATTAGTTGTAATGTATGGCCATACTCTTGTCACATTATTATTATATTGAATTTATTCCACTATTCAGTCTACTTTGTTTTATATCCAAAAGTTTTCAGACCATTTGAAGGGGACAGATGCTGGCTCTGTTGGAGATTTCTCCAGAAAATTTATCAGTATAGTCAAGGTTCATAAATTTCACATGAGATGAGAACAGATAAAGTTGAAGTTGTAGTGACATTTTGAGAGCAACATATCTCTTTTTTATTTGAAAAGTATTGTAATTCTATGAAAGCTGACACCATTGTTTTACTGAGAAGGCAATATAGTTACATGTATATTAATGTGTTAATCTTGTTTAACTCACTTGGGCTGTACTTTTTGGATTCAGACACCTTCATTTGCCCTTGAGAACTTATACCTGTAAGTAATATTTATTTTACTTTTACCTTAAAGGAATTCTTAATGTAATATTTTAGTAAGGGGAGTACATGGGATTAGAATTCCTAGCCTATGAGCTTTCACATTTTTGTGATAAATCTCTGTATGTGGTAATATTTATCAGGAAGAATAGTTACATAGTCTGACAAGTAGAAGTAGGTAAAATCATCTTTATTTTCTGAGCATCTTTGGGAGAGAAATCATGTCTACCTAGATGCTAAGACACTATTGTTTTCCATCTGGAAACTGAGGAAAAGCTACTGTTTTCCATTTCCAAGCTAAGAAAAGACACTTTGTTTTTGCCAAAGTAAAAGGAAGATCAAAATACTTTGTGCTCATAACTTCTTTGGGAATAAATAAATGCAAGTTGAATATTTCAAAGAGAAAATAAGCCCACCCCTGAAGAATTAGTTAAGGAAATATACTGTCTGAGGGAAAATGTCCAGTGCTTATGGAAGCAAAATTGATTTTTCACTCTGCTGACTTATATCTGATCACAAGGACAATCTTAAAATGGCATAGTCAAGGCATTTTAGTCCAGCTTTTTTGTGAATGTTTTTCCTATTGCTTTTGCTTGGTCCCTTTTTGCTGGCATTTCAGATTTTGTTTTGTGGATGTACCATGGAAGGTGAATAGGTAACTATAAATTACTTTTAGCTTGATCCTGGAGACTTTGATACCAGAGGCCTGCCTCTTAACTTAGAAGAAAAGGGTATGGCTTTATTGAAACCCTTGGTTGTGATGGGCAGCACAGCATGAGGTTTGTAAAATTAGCTGCCTGGTTAGATAGCTCAGCTTCAACAGAAGGCAGATTCTGTGTTTAGTAGATGCAAGTTTGTGAAATCTGTCAGTCATGTTGACTTTGCTTAGATTTTAGTACATTCAGTCCAAATAACTCCAATTTCCATTTCTAGCCAGTTCCTACATCTGTGTCTTGGTGTACCTTAGATCTCAGTCCTTACAGCATGGTATCTTCCCATCTCTTCTCATTTAGTCTTTTTCACTTTGCCTTCCCTGATGTCTCTATGATGACTTCTGTTAACTTGTATTCTTGTGTTATTTAATTGTCTCTCTTTTTTTCCTTTTTGCCCATTTGTTTTTTCCTTTTTGATTTACACATTAGCAACAAAATGTCTACTAATAGATGATTAACAAGGGTATATATGTATAGAAATGCCCAAAGGTGGGACAGCCATATCAAGATGCAAGACGCAGACAGTGGCAGGTTCTTGACTGGCATCACAATGACTTCATGACTCTCAGGAGAATAGTGTGGAGTCAGTGCTGAGGTTGAATGGGACTCCCCAGCTGCTCCTGTCCTGCTTGAGAAATTGTTCCATCTCATTCATCAATCGTTGCTGTGTGCTTTTATGCAAATGTATGTACAGCACTGGGGATGCTGTAATGATTCTGAGTCTCCTAGGAGATCCCTGGATAGGGGCAGTAAACAGGTTATATGAGGATTTTCCAGTGCACACCGTGGTTTTGATAACATGAAACTCAGAAGAGATGCATATACTATGAACAACTAGGGAGTTCAGGGTCTGGAAGTAGTGCTGACAAATGATGCTGGTGGATGAGTTGTAGGAGAGAGGTCCTATTTCAGTGGGTGAACAAAGGCACTGTGGACCTGTGAGGCATGAGCAGAGGCAGGGTTGAGTCAGGGGAGTATGCAGGAGGAGGCCATGATAAACTTCTGGTGCAGCCTGAGGAACTTGGGCTTAAGCCCTCCTCCTGAGTGCTAAGCAGTGTGGTAGGGGAGGGTAGTTCAATCTAAATGGGTACCAGCATTGAAGACCAACCAGGAATAAGGGCAAAATCAAAGAGAGACTGAGGTAGGGAGAGGGAGGTAGGAGAGGAAGAGGGAGGGAGGGAGGGAGGGAGGATACTTAGGGCACTATTAAAATAGTTAAGGTAAGGGTAAGTTAATAGTTAAAGATAATAAGACCCCTAACATTGAGAAATGGAGAAGGAATGCAGTAAAATGTCCAAAAAGACTGACATGGTTCGAATACATTGTTAGTTGGAAATAAAAAGTATCTGTGGAGTCCATCTCTGTGTCAAGCTCAAGCTCAGTCTTATATGTTGTCTTCACAGTGACTGTACCTTGTGAGATATTACTGCCAGAGAAGGGTCATCTGCATTAAATTTAATGCCATTAAAATATATCACCATCTCTATTCAAAATCCAAAGTAAAGGATCAAAATGTACATTATATATTACATTTAGTACTCTGTAATAATTGTAAAAAGACAATAACTTTGTATTATCACTAAATAAAAAATACATAGACAAATTTGAACTTCAATAGAATATTTTCATTTTAGTCTACTCAAATATTAAGATCTTTAATCATGCAAAACTGAAAGCCTACAGTGGTGCCCACCCATAGCTGTAGACGAATTTCTAAATGGTCTTAATAAATAAAAAACACAGAGCCAGAAATTTGGGTTAAAGCCTGAGAGACAGATCAGAGGAATAGGACAAACCACAAGCTAACCTCACCTCACCAACAACGCATCTTCCAAAGAGAGCTTCTTCCTGTTTACTCATGTTTATATGCATTTTCTGTTCTGTTCTCTCATTGGCTCTCTGAGCCCAGCTGCATCACTTCCTCTTCCTACACAGCTCTGTCTCTTTCTGTCTGTCTGTACAGACCTCCAGACCTCTATGGTTGATACTGGGATTAAAGGCATGTGTCACCATGCTTGACTGTGTTCCCAAGTGTGGTCTTGAACACACAGAGATCCTGCCTGCTAAGTGATAGGATTAAGGGCGTGTGCTACCGCTGCCTGATGTCTTTGATTACTTATAATGGCTGGCCTTTTTCCTCTGATCTCCAGGCAAGCTTTATTTATTAAAGCACAAATAAAATATCACCACATGTAGCTTATTTTATAAATTTGTGTAACATTTCCAAACCTCTTCGGTGTGCTTTCATTTGCATAGATTTTGAACTTCATCTACTTTTGACACCAGTTGCACAGACATAAAAGTTGATACATCCAGGAACTGGAGAGATGGCTTAGCAGTTAAAAGCATGGGCTGTTCTTGCAGAGGATGCCGGTTCAATTTCCAGGACCCACATAGTGGCCTACACCACCTTATAACTCCAGTCCCAGAGGATCTGACACCCTCTTTCTGCCCCTGAGGACACTGCATGCACATGGTACACAGACACACAAGTAGGCAAAACACTCAAACACATAAATAACATTAATTTTAAAAAATTAACTATATGCATTCTGAATATTCAGTGGGAAAGAGATGAGCAAAATCTTTACTGTTCTTACAGAAGAGTGTTTTCAGTAGATATAATAGGACATTCACTGTATTTCTTATGAGCCATGTGAGAAAAACAAAATGGAAGGCTGCTTAATTGATTGAATGTCAGTCGGGTCCCAGTGAGAGGGGCATAGAGTAAACATGAAACTTTGCTATGCTATATATATATGGAAAGAAATGATGCTGCACATCTGCTAGGGCATGTCTCCATTGGAGTCTGCTACACCTGGAGCCCAGTCCACTAACTAGAACCCCCTGAGTAGCCACATCACTTGGGGCAAGTTTTTAATGCCTACAATTCTGTTTCCCATTCTGTCTGTTGGAGCTAATTATGATTCATAGACTATCCTATTAGCTGAGAAGAAGTATGATTAGTCTTCAGAACTTGCCTAGCATGCAGAAGAGCTGATCCTAGAGATTTTTGTCTGAAGATAGGTTTCATGCAGAGCAAGGTAATTGGAGAAAAAAAATAATGCCTAGAGATTCTCTGAGTTGCTTGGCTCTGGGCTAACTGACCTCACTGCCCACTAAGAAAGAATGAACCTATATGAAAGAACATGCAAAGTAGGCTAGAATTAGCCTTGCCTGTCCACAGCCATAATCCTGAGATATAAACACAGATACTGCACCTGTTAGTACCCCAGCAAGCTACACAATGGTAGAGGTGATCCTGAAACATGATCTGGAAGGATGTGCAGACCTTGCTTTCCTGGTCCTGGATTTAGCCCAAAGACAGGAAGGCTAGTTATCCAAATTGACCATGAGCAACATTGCTGGAGACTTGTAAGCACATTTTATGTTGTGTAGAGCCACAAGGTGGGAATGCTACCAGATTCTGTAGCTCTTTCCATGCTACCAGATTCTGTAGCTCCTTCAATGCTATCAGATTCTGTAGCAGTTAAATAATTGTCATTAAAATCACTTTAGTCAACCAAAATAAAGTTTAAGAATGAAATAATAAATCCCGACTCTCAACTTCTTTATACATGTTTTGGTGAGAATCTCATATGTAATAACAGTGGAAGTTGTTCATGTGAGAATGGACTTGCTTCCTACTGATAACACATCTCATCAAGTTGGAATGACAGCATGGTTTACAGGCTGGCTTTGAAAAACAATTTCAGAAATGCATTCACAGGAAGGGAAGAAGAGGTTTCAAAAGACACATTTACCCAGCAAATATCTAGTAGAGTTACTGCCCTGAGTTACATAGAGAATAACCATTTTATTTTTTAATCTAGTTTAAGAATGTGGGTGCAGCAACATTAAAATTCTGACTATGGCTGGGGACATGGCTCAGTGGGTAAGCTTGCCTGCTGTGAAGTTAAAGCAAGAGGACCCGAGTTCAAGTCTCCAGCACCCACCTGAAAGCCAGGCATGGTGACTCTCTGGAAAGGCAGAGAAAGTGAGTTCTAGGAGTTTCTGACCCCTTGGACTAACTAGAAAGACAAACTTTAGGTTCAGTGAGGGAGGCTGTCTCAAAAAATAAGACAGAGAACAACAGACAACAGCAGATATTCTCCTCTGGTCTCTGCATGCATGTAATGGGCACATACACACATCTTCATGTGTGTGCGTATAACACACACACACACACACACACTAATTGTAAAGAAGGCAAATTTGTTTGTAGTTAAATCTTACACACTTTTGCCTTATAGTTCACAAACTAGTCCGCTCTGTTTCTTTCACTGTGCGTGGTACCGGGTTACACACGGATATTGTCAAGCAAGTACATAAATTATGCTGAATATACCCACCCCGTCTCTTCTCCCTTGTCCTGTTAGTCCTCCTTGTCTGCTCCCCTGGATGGTTTCCTTCTAGTTTCATGTAATATGTTTCTATGGAAAATCTAGGACCCACAAATGAGGGGAAAAATGTTTTTTGGCTGAGACTGATTTAACTTGCTTTAATAAGATTAATTATTTCCAGCTGCATCCATTTTTCTGCAAGTAATATAACTTTGTTCTTCCCTGTGGTTAAATAATTTCTATTGTGTGTGCGTGGCATGATTCTCTACCCATTTCTTCTGTTGACAAACTTGTAGGTTAGGTTCTTAATTTAGCTATTGTGAATAAACATCTAAGTCAGCAGATTCAGAAACTTGCACAACCAAAACAGCCTAGTCTTACTATGTCCCTTACTGTGATGTGGCCCTAATGTAGACAACTCACATCTCAGCTTGGAGTGACCCTCTGCACTAAGACATCCCAGTTCACTAAGAGAAGTAAAGGCTTTGGAAGTTTTGGATGCCAAGACAAAGTAAAGCAGTGTAAATAGTTGCATTATTTTTCAAATTCTTATTTTTGTTTTTATTTATTTGTTTTGGAGACAGTGTTTCATGTATTTCAGGCTGGTTTTGAACTTGCTGTGTAGCCAAGGATGACACTGAATTTCTGATCCGTTTACTTCTGCTTCCTAAGTAGGATTGTAACTCCTATTTATTTTTCTTCCCTGAAGTGCAGTTAGTTTTCTGCAGGTCAAGACTGTCTTTTTACTTTATAATTCTCAGCACTGACACTCTTCCTGCCTTATGAATTACCTATTATGAACAGATAATGGAATACATAAGTATGATGTTTAGAGATGTCTAGATAATGAAGAATTGAAGATGACCTAGGAGAATGTTGAGTGGAATAGTGACACTAGGCACAGAAAGCCACCTAACACATGTGCTTTGGTGTTAGGGATGAAGAGAATGCCAAGGAAGAGGTAGCAAGAAAAATACGCAGCCAACAAGGTACCAGTTTAATGTGATAAAAGTAAGACTTTGAAGATGGAGGGGTGTCATTTACAAGAGAACCAGGAAGTAATTTCTGGAAACTGTCCACTTGAGTTGGCAAATGCAAAGTCATCAGTGTCACAGGGGAGAATGGTTTTAACAGAGGCCAGGAGTGCTGTCCACAGTTGACAGCAGCAAGGGTAAAGGATTGGGTCCAGGACTGGCAAGTTGGTTTTCTTGGGAGAAGTTTTGATTGGAAGAAATGGGCGGGGGGTGAGTGGACTGCATCTGCAAGGGGTGTGGTCAGTTTGTTTTCAGTCAGCATAAACTTGGCCAATCTTGCAATTATTTACAGAAAGGGCTTGTTATCGTGTGAGGTGGTTCCTTTTGAGCCGTTACTGATTTTTATTTTCTCCTGGATTTATTTTTGCTCCCCTTATGTACACTTCCTGAGCACTTTCTAGGAGGTGGACAGTCTCTCTGTCCTTCCACACAGCAGTTCTAATAGCCACTTCCAGACTGACCTTTGGTCCCTGCTCCTTTAAGGATCGAGTTGTGAAAGGGGGTCACATGGGATGTTGACTACTTGCAGATTTCTCTTGATGTATTCTCTCCCTAAATTCTTTTGGAGGCATCTTCCCCATGTCTGATGCCTATAATTCCAACAGTATTAATTACCCTGCTTTTCTCTGGGAAGAGGAGGTTTGCAGTTTTTTATGAAGTTCACTTCTGACTGTTACACACTTAGGAGATAGTGGCAAGTTCCTCCTCCTCCTGCTGCTGCTGCTGCTGCTGATTTTAAGTAAAGGTATTGGAAGTTTAAGGTGGGGCAGACCTGGGTTGCTTTGCCAGCAAGGTCATTGTCTTTTGTTGTTGTTGATTGCTTGTTTTTACTTGCGTGAGCACAGATCATAAGAAAAATTGAATATGTGCATGCACAACTTGTGACTTAAAACAGGTATTATGCTTGGTGTGGTTTTTTGTTTGTTTATTTTTGTTTTGTTTTTTCTTGACCAATAGTCACCATTCAAGAAGGACAATTTTTCAGTACTTGTTGAGAAAGAATCTTAATTGAAAGATTCTTTGAAATGGTGTCATTTATCAGAAAAGTTGGAAAATTATTCATTTATTTGCTCCAATAATATACGTTGACCACTCGCCTTCCCATGAAGAGGAATGATGTAACAATGGTGTGGACAATGCCTAAGGGGAACACTAGTGGGATTTGGGCTTCTGGGGCAGTAAAAAGTCACCAACTCTAAGGAAAGCCAGAAGACATGATGCTGAAGAGAGAATAATGACAGCCATCATCTGGTGACATTTTGTCCCCCAGATACTGTATTGTATAGCCTGAATTTTACCAGATAATGGGAAACTGACTTTTGAAGTTTTTATTACACTTATGTAATTACTATATGTGTGCAAGTGTATACATAGAAGTCAGAGGACAGTTTGTGGGTACCAGGGATCTAATGTAGGTCCTCAAGCTAGGTGGCAAGTTCCTTTACCCTTTGATCAATCTTGCTGGTCAGACACTTTACCTTTTGATGTGACCTAGTGTGGAGTTATACAAGCCAAGAATGAGATGCCTAGAATCTCAGTGTAATAGCATACTTGTGGTTTTTGGTCTCTTCCTTAGAAGTAAGCAAGAGTTTTGCTGTATCATTTCTTTCTTGTACCTCTTCCAGGGTGTCAGGCACCCTGAGAATTTTTATTGTTTATTTCAGTTGCCATTCACTGATGGAGAGATTGTCAGATGTCCTCATTCTCATTTTAAGTTCTGGTAACTGGTAATTGCTTTTCTTAATGCGTTATTTTCAGTGCTGATTCAACTGTAGCTTAATGCTTATTATAAGCTTAAGAATTCTTCCTGTATGCCAAAAAAACTTTTGAAAATATGCATAAATATAACATTTTCCTCTGCTAGGTCACGTGTATATTTAGTTGTTATGGTATGATAACTCCACAATTATTTCTAGCTCTCAAGATATAAAAATGCACAGCATTGTCAAGAACTGCCTTAGATTATGAGATTTCAAAGTAAAATGGAGGTTAGTGGGATGGCTTACACCTACATCTAAGCACTGAGAAGGCTGAAGCAGGAGGATTGGCATAATTTTGAGGCTACTTTGGGCTACATAGTAAGGTCCAGGACAGCTTGAGTATAAGACCCTGTCTCAAAATGAAGTCTAGTAATCATGTCAAAGGGTGTTTTTGCACACTCAGACTGCGTTGTTTATCATAGGCAAAGGAGTGTGAGTTAGGTCAAGTGTATCATTTGAGCTGGGCTTCCTGGACCATTAGGATTTTGTCAGAGGAAAGGAAGGAGAGGGAAGTCCTACTGGAGAGAGCGGTGCTCAAGAAAGAAGTGGCCTGTGCACACAAATGACACATTGGATCTGAGCAAGATAGTGTGCTGAGCAGACGGGATGGTGGGGTAACGCTTGGTTGCACGTCAAACTTTGGGTCCTGAAGATGGTTAAATGATTTTGAAGGCAATAAAATGGAATCTGTGCAGTCCAGAGATCATCTTGAAGACAGATTCGACCCCATTTAACTAGGGTACCCAGAAAGAATTGACACCAATTTAATATTTGAAAAAAAAAAAAAAACTTCTATGGTTTTAAACCTTACAGAGTTATTCCTTGAAAATAAGGTGTTATGCTATCTTACATAGTTTAATTATTCAACATAATTATTAAATGAGCTAAAATGATATTTAAAATTGAAATACTACTCAGTTGAATGCTTTTATTTTGTGTGACATGATACCATTAAACTTCCTTATTGAGAATGGCTTCCTTAGAGTAGACATTTGCTTCATATTTTCCTCTTCCACAGATTCTTTTCCTTAATGTTGGAGCATGGCACTGCCTTGGCAACCACCTCCAGGAGTATTTCAGCAGCAGATGCTGTCCATACCATTATGTAAATATGTAGGCCCAAGGACAGTTTGTCACCCTTTGCAGATTGATGAATGGAGAGCAAGAGTCAGTAAAGGAGTGTTTGGAAAATGGAGAATAGGAGGCTAATCACTTCAGCTCCCTGCAGGGTTTTGGGAAGGAAAGAAGTGGGGAGCAGTGAGGTCCTTGTCCATGACCAATATGGCAAGTCATAAAAGCGCTATCTACCCACATGCTGTGGCACACTTCTCTGTGGTCATGCACATGGTTTGTCTTGTTAACCTTCTAGCAGCTGATTTTACAGTGTTTAAGTCTAACTGAAGCTGCGAATTAGTCATTGACAGTTCCGTAGCAATTCTAATTGTAGAACTCACTATGATAGGCAAAGTGGACCTAGGCAAACGCAAGATTGTCTCATAATCAGAATTTCTCTTCATCTGATTGTAAGTACTGCTTTCAGTGATAGCCAGGAGGTCACAGGAGAAGGCTGATGGGATTCAAAAACAAATTATCACTCCCAGGCTTTGCCACTCAGTGTGTGTCCTTTAAACATCTGTGGCTAGAGGTTGAACATGAGTAATTTTTATTTGTACAGTATCCAGTGCCTTTTAATGAGATATATTAGAAAATTATTTTCCATAATTTAAGTGCAATGGCAATTCATCATGTGCAATTTAACAATAATACCAGACATCCAGTCATACCTGTATTCAACTGTAATAGTAGCACATCTAATCATATGCATAGATGATCCCCGTAATTGACCAAATGGCTTTCCATTTCTTTTTGAAATAAAGAATAATTGTTGTAAGTCAAAATGCTTGTAAAATGCACAAAAACAACTTGCTACAATTTAGAATATTTTCAAATAAGATACAGTAGCAGAAGTTTATATATGTCAGACCAAATGAAGAATCTTGCACATGATTATAAATATATAAATAGAGTGGTGATTTTGTGAATACTGATCTGGAGAAAAAAGCCAGAATACAGCAGAGGTCTTGGCTGGAGAGTGCCCTTCCACTTCGTTATAAAACACTAGAGATGCTTGTGCCTTCATCGTCTCTCTTAGAAACTGGCTCTTCTCCAACATGCTTAGAAAAAAAAAAAAAAGAAAGAAAAGAATTGGCTGGCCAGATGAGAAGATGTCACTTTTGTCATTGATGTAACTTCTGTGTGTCTTTCAAGTCTAAATCAACTTCTTTAACTCTTTTCAACCAAAGAGTTACATTGTCTCCCTTTGTGGGAAAAGAAATGTTCATCTCTCAGGCACAGCTTGATCTTGCTGAGCTAGGATCTGGACTTTTTACCCAGTTGAGAGTGCAATATTGTAATGGTTAAATTGGTGCTTAGCTTGGGTGACTGCATGAACTAATCAATATGTCCATACTTGTTTTCTTTCTCCTATGGTAAGCATTAGTTCCCTACCTCATCCCTAAGGTCTTCTTATAGTGCTGAGTAATCCTTATCATTTCTAGGATCCCTTGCAGCTCTAAATTTCCACGTTAGAAGTCACATGTGTCTTCCCATTCTTACCAGAGCTGATAGCTGAACCTCTCTTTTGAGACCTCTGCACTCCTTAATAGATTATTGACAATGTCTTTAGTTTGACATTTCATTTCCTTAGAACATGTATCTGGGGGTTGGGGATTTAGCTCAGTGGTAGAGCAAGCACAAGGCCCTGGGTTTGGTCCTCAGCTCAAAAAAAAAAAAAAAAAAAAAGAACATGGATCTGGCTACCTTTCCAAATGTTCTCTCCTCTACCATTAATTGAACCCACTCTCTTTAGGCATATTGACTCTGTCTCCCACTGTGCCTATTATGTTATTCTTGGTGAAGCTTCCTCTTAAAATGCTACTTACAATTGTGATCTGTCATAATCCTCTCCACATACAACTCTTAAATCCTATTCCTGGGACCATCCTCCTATTTATCCACTAAGTCTTTGAACTTATCTCTTACAGCCTGCTTTTATTTTTATTGCAAATACACCTATACTTGTCTTCTTGACAATGGTAGGTAGACTATGCCAAGTTTACTTTTATTGTAGTTATTTCACACACACACACACACACACACACACACACACACACACACACACAC
>CABHPH010115204.1:29749-50497 GCA_902168325.1 Peromyscus nudipes
CACACACACACACACACACACACACACACACACACACACACACACACGAAACTAAGTCAACTTAAGTTCAAATATTTGTTGAAATTTATTGCCACTTCACCTCCTTTACTGGTATTTCATTCTCAGAGGCTAAAACACAAGGATCATACCAAAATCTGCTCATTTTAGAAAATTGTGATAGTGAAAACTGACACGGACCAGCAGGAAAGAGAGCTCAATGGTCAGCCTTTCCGAACTAGCATCAACACTTTCAGGATGGTCTTAATAAAAATTTTTATATTCAGACCCAGGATCATGACTTCATTCTTACTCACCTTAGAAGCATCATAAATGACATCAGCTTTGGCATTATTCCAATTTTACCATTAACTTTCTCCATAAAATTTGATTAAGAGGCATTGCATGACTTTTATAATTAAAGACAGTGCATTAGGAAATTGTTTTCCATCCATGGTTTATCGTATTCTGAATGATACTGAAATTCACTGACTACCTGTTAAATGGGGCAGAACAACTGCTTATCTGATAAAGAATTCCTAACATTAGTTTCTACCTCAAGTTTAAACTTTCATCCTCACAAGTAACTGAGTTTTCAAATTTATTGACTGTGCCTATAGGAGTATTGAAGTAGCTAAGTAGTTCCTGGTGATTTTCTTTGGACCTCTTCAGGGAATCGGTGTATTTTACAATGAATACATTGTTAATACTAGTTAATAATAGTTGTTGATTAGCTTCCATAGAAATGCATTAATGATTCTTCATAATTATTCATTTTCCTTCCATTGTGGGTTAGAAAGTGTTAAGTGCAGGCACATATCTTCATGAGTCAAATATTTAACTCTGTAGTGACTTTTATCTTGTGAGAATGTTTTGAGTGGTGAAGTTTTAACATTAGCTGATTTTCTTTGCCAATTCTGCTGTATAGCAGTTAGTAAGGTTTCTAAATGGTATTATTTGACGTGGGCTGCATTTTCAATCTATAAGTTACTTCTCCAGAACTTCATCAGCTATGAGTTGTTGCTTTAAATATTTTGCTGCATTGATATTAGGAGATTTTTGTAAAGTCACTCCCAAGTGAACTTAGCAGATTTAGACCATCATGACCTAACCTGATCTCAAGAGGCTGAGTCAATGATAACTTTTTCCTTTTTTCTTATGGTACTGGGGATTGAAGCCAAACTTGCATTATGCATGCCAGGGTAGACAAATATTCTGCCACTGGATTATAACCCAACCAGAGTGGTTTTTGTTTGTTTGTTAAAAGAGAACACTCTCTTGGAAAGATGGACAAGAGCAGCCATGGCACTGGCATCTTTCACCAAGGTTGTTCTCCTTAGATGCCACTGATCGTACGTGGACTGCTCTGATAGCGCACATTCTCCTAGCTGACTGGAGATGTAGGAGACCAGAACTTTCTACAGTCAATGCACTTGGCAAACCATTTAAAGGACAGACTTCTTTTCTTTAACCTAAAAACAGTTCTTTTCTTTTTAGCCCTAAACCTTTATTTGTATAGTGATCAGGGAATTATCTGTATTTCAAATCCATAACTTAATTTTTATTTTTAACATAATAGTTTAAATAATAAATAAAATAACTGCAAACTATTTTTAGGTGACCCCAAGAAAAGCAGAATATCTTTGGTCTTAATTTTATCTTTAAAAAAGATTTCATTTTCTTTTCAATTATGAGCATATATGTGTGGGTATGTGCACATGAGTGGTGGTACCTGAGGAGGCCAGAAGAGGTTGTGAGATCCCCTGGAGCTGGAGATACAGGCAGATGCAAGCTGTTAGACATGGGTGCTAGGAACCAAACTTGAGTCCTCTGCAAAAGCTGCATGCTCTTAACTGCTGAGCTCTCTCTTGAGCCCCTACTTTTATCCTGTAAAGCAAATGTGTTGTAACATTTTTCAATTGTGTGTGTGAATGTACATGTAATAGCACTGTTCTCTCTGTCCATCTTCATATGGGTTCTGGGAATTGAACTCACATAGTCAGGCTTGCCTGGCAAGGACCTTTACCTGCTGAGTGATCTTGCTTGTCCAAGTCTATCCTTTCATATGACTAAAACACTCCTAAAAAAATTCGGACCACTGTGTGCACTTGTAGCCACTATTGTCTATTAGACAAGTCCTATTTGCATGTCATAAAACTGTGCACTTCACATATCAACATTGTGCAGTCCACATAAGGATGGCACTGGGGCCCTGAGAGGCTAAGCGGTCTCCCCTTGAGCTTTGGTACTTTTCTGCGCCACATTGCACTTTCTGCCCAGGCACACTGGAGGAGAAGCACTCTTGGTCAGGGAGGGGGTCTGACTCTGCAGCAGCATATCTGCACTGAGTTTGTACTTTCCTAGGTCAACTGTGAGGACAGAAAAATGTGTACGTCACAGCTGATCTCAAAATATTGTCTGTTTCTGTGGCCACAATTGAACCTGAAATGTAAATAATGAGTTAAATGCTCTACCTCTGACCTGATGGGCTCTGGAGCTTGCAGAGAGGGCAGAAGCAGCTTTTGCAGGACAATGGAAAGTCACTGGTAAGCTCTACTGTGTGGAAGTCCAGAGCCAGTTTCCTCGATTGAACCAGAACTAGAAAACATGTCTGCTTCTCAGTGAAGGACCAAAGTCTGCTGCCCACCCTGTCTGAGACTGTCACTCGGGTGGTGTTAGATCTGAAGTGACAGAGGAAGCAAGTGGAGCCACTAAACTAGGAACTGAACCAGTCACTCGCTGGGGCTGATGGGACTGCTAACCTAACCATCTGTAGGATGTAATACCCAAACCTCTGAGTGAAGAAGACAGAAGTGTGATTCTCGGCACAAAATGACTTCAGAATTATTTTAAAAAGAGGTATAATAGGGTTAATAATTTAGTTATATAAAAATAAAAAAAACTGAATTTAAAATTTTCTCACTTCAAGTAAAAATACATTTTATTCCATAGGTTATAAAAAATCCTGACTCTAAGAAATACAGCCAGAAAACTGGCAACTGAAAATAAATATGTCCTAGAATGTTGGTTCTCAACCTTCCTAATGCTGTGACATTTTAATACAGTTCCTCATGCTGTACATAAAATCATTTTTATTGCCACTTCATAACTGTAATTTAGCTACTATTATGAATAATAATGTAAATATCTAATATGTGGGATATCTCATATGTGACCACAAAAGGGTCACAACCCATAGGTTGAGAACCATTATCCTAGGCGCATTTGATGCATTAAAGCAGCCTAGGAAAACATATCTGTGATTCTGAAAGTATGACCAAAGGAGCATCAGCCATAAAGGCATATAATCCTCGAACAGAAATGTTAATTACCCAATTATTATATATTTGAAATTATTTATTGAGATGACCTTGTTACAGGTGCTAAATATTATAGTAATAAGCAAAGACATCTCTGTAGCCACATAGGGAAGAGATATTGGGGGTCGGGGACTAAACTTCTCCTGACAGAAGTAAAATAAGAATAAGTCGGCATCTTGAAAATAGAAAGGAAATCATCAGAGTAAAATTTGTAACAAAGGACCAGTTATAGATGTGACAGAGGGACAAACTTATACACTTGGAAGTTATTACTGAGGAAACCACCTAAACTTCAGTACAGATAGATGCTAAAAGAAAAGGGTGTGCCGGGTGGTGGCACACGCCTTTAATCCCAGCACTCGGGAGGCAGAGGCAGGCGGATCTCTGTGAGTTCGAGGCCAGCCTGGGCTACCAAGTGAGTTCCAGGAAAGGCGCAAAGCTACACAGAGAAACCTTGTCTCGAAAAACCAAAAAAAAAAAAAAAAAAAAAAAAGAAAGAAAAGAAAAAGAAAAAGAAAAAAAAGAAAAGAAAAGGATGTATAGGGGATTTGTGGGGGATTGTGGAAGGAGAAGGCTAGAACACTTGAGAAGTTGTGACTGTGTCTAATGGGGGTGCCAAGAAAATTAGAAATATTGGTGGAAAGAAAACTGGGATGAGTGACAACTTCAGTCATTTAACGTATGAAAATGAAATTCCTCACAAGGAAAAGTCCAATCTAAGATCCTACCTGCATCTATACAAATAAATAAATGTATACCTATAAAAATAAATGTGTACCTAAACACTAGTGGTTAAAGTACAGAACAGAGATCCAGGGAAAAGGGCCCCTTAGCTCTCAGCAAAAATCTCTCTCTCCAGATCTTAAACTGAAAGTCATATTGGTAGGGAAATACCGTTAAACAGATTCTAAAATTTTATGGCATAGTATGCACTGAAAGGCAGTGAATGAAAATATGAATGGAATAAGCAGTTTTTAAGATTAAATACTCCCAAGGAGGTAGGATAGGAAATGTGTGGGGTTAAAAATGAAACTTTAAGCCATCAAATTTAACTCTGTGTAAAAATTAATAGGTATTGGCCAGGCAGTGGTGGTGTACACCATTAATCCCAGCACTTAGGAGGCAGAGGCAGGTGGATCATTGTAAGGCCTACATGATCTACAGAGCTAGTTCCAGGACAGCCAGAGCTACACAGAGAAACCACGTCTTGAAAAACAAGCCAAAAAAAGTAATAGCTAATGACTTTGTACAAAGAAGTGTCCTACTACACAAAAGTAAGAAATGGAAGCCAACAAATAAGAAAAGAAACACAAGTGGTCATCAAATATATACAAATTCACACTAAAAGCCAGAGGTTGAAAGTCTGTAAACATGGATGTGGAAAATGAGAACACCTGGTCTTCCGCACCTCTGGCGGCAGCCAGTACCATGATGACCTCAGTATGGCAGCCATACTTGTCAGCTTAGCCCGGAAGGTGCTTGTTCTAGGGAAGGGACCATCATGGGCACAAGCAGGAGAACAGAGGAGGATGTACTACAGGAGGATGGCTTTGACCATCTTTGGGATATTTTATTTATATAAAAGGTGAAACAACAGGCAAAATGCCACAGTTTGTTAGAGCATGGTGGTGCGTATGTGGGTTTTCATATTATACTAAATATGGCCTCATGTGTTTGAAATGAAAGACATATTAAACTTCCAACACCTGAAGTGTGGGGCATAAGGAGAAGCTGATGAAACAGCCAGGTCAGTTTCTGGCAATGACTCAAGTGCATGGTCCCCTCCATTCAGTGGCTCCCAACTTCTTACCAGGACTGACAAGGCCCCATCTATCCAGTCTAGCCCTTCTTGCCTCTTTGCTGGTTCTTGGCCCCCTAGCTCAGCTCCACTACATGTTTGTTTGTTTGTTTTGTTTTGTTTCCCTCACAGGATCCATGATTTATTTTCTTTTTCTTGGGGAGCTTTTTGGATTACGGCTCTCAACTTCTTAGGAAATCTAGGGGAAAGTTTAAATGGTGCCTTTGATTTTGCTCTTGATCTAGTGGTGGCTGTGCAAACTAACATCTGAGGGGTATCATTGGGATCAAACACTGCTTGGTGTCATTTCTGTATTCATGGAAGGATATTTGCTCATGGCACTCACTATAGGTGGCACCTGGAAATAAATCTCAGGAGGACAGACTGAATTCTAGAGAACAGTAACCAACTTTCTGGTACTGAATTAATTATATGCAACCTCTTTAAAAGAGAAGCTCAATCGGTATTCTAGGAAGGAGGAAACTAATTCTCAATAAGAATGAATGTAATTGTCATTTTGGAAGTTGTTCTTAGAGTTATCTTTCCTAATCTAGTTTGTAAATCCTCATTGATCCCTGGTGCTTTATTTTGAAAAGTAGACAACAAACAAGGCTACTGCTAAATATGAAAAGAGCACTGTGGGGGCAGGGTACCTGTGGGCCACAGCCTGGATGTGGAAGTCAGAGGACAGTTTCTGGAAGTAATTTTTCTCCTGTGAGCCGTCCCGACAGCTTTGTTTGTTTTTTTTTTATGAGTAACCATTGCCTTTGCATAGCCTGACCAACCCCAGACCAAGGTCGTCCGGGCCTTGCTCATTTACTGGTCTTTAAACAGAAGTTCTTGGAAATCGAACATCTTAATGCATTTTATGTTGTTTGTTTTCTAACAATAAATGATTTTCTTTGGACTCTTTCAGGGCATTCTACTTGGACAAGTCAAATTCACCACCAAATGCCACATCCAAAGCTGCCTACATAGATAAGGTAACACGGTGACTGCCCTTATTGGTGCAGTCTTGTTCACCTGCTCCCTCTTGGTCTTTCTGCCGCCCCTCTTGAGCACTGCCTGGTTATGGAGATTTGCAGTCCTGATGTGCTGCCTCCATCCTAAGATGGAATTTCAGATAGGGGATCTAAAAGTGGGAACAGCTGAATTGCATGCCACCTAAACGGACGTCTAAAAGTGGTGCTTTCTGTTTGTCACTTCCTTCTAGCTCATGAGGCCTCTCAATGCTCTAGATGAGCTCTATCGGCTGATCACCTCCTTCATCAGATCCAAACGCATCGCCGCCTGTGTGAACACGCCCTGCAGTGCCTCTGGAGTTGGGCTGTTGTCTGTTTCCTCGGAGCTCTGTGACAGGCTCGGTGCCTGCCACATCATCATGTGCAGCAGTGGTGTGCACCGGTATGTGAACGTCTCTGCCCTGTTGGGGTTTTCTTGTCCCATATATAATATGGCTGAATTAAAACTAGAAAGGTTCAAAGGACTCAGACGTGTTTGAGGTACAATTTGAAGTGTTTCTTGGGTTGAATTATTGCAGTTTTAGTAACTGTAGACAAACCAATTAATGTAATCCCGTATTTATACCAGGATAGCTCAGATGTGTATTCTTCTCATGTTTATATCATCATATTAGTATTTTAAGTACTGTAGCTGAAGTTTTCCTGTGTCCCGGCCTGCCGGCAGTCAGGACAAATCTCTCCCACTCTGTGTCCCCCAAGTAAACACACAGAGACTTATATTACTTATAAACTGTATGGCCATGGCAGGCTTCTTGCTATCTGTTCTTATATCTTAAATTAACCCATTTCTGTAAATCTATACCTTGCCATGTGGCTCATGGCTTACCAGTATCTTACATCATGCTTTTCCTCATGGTGGCTGGCAGCATCTCCCTGCCTCAGCCTTCCACCTCCCAGAATTCTCTTCTCTCTTTGTCCTGCCTATACTTCCTGCCTGGCTACTAGCCAATCAACATTTATCACTCAATCCACAGCAAGGTACAAAATGTGTAACTTTCTTATTCACTGTAGGAATTTCCTTAGTTGGAATTGAACTCAAATTGCTCAACACCACTTTTCTCAGGGTGCTTAACAGATATTCTGTTCTTCAGTTACTCACATTCCTAGAGCCAGAGTCATGAGACTTGTGTTCCTTGGAGTTGCCACTGCCTTCCTCCCATGGACAGCAAAGTGATGGTCCAGGAACTCACATGATATGATACACTCTTCGTGCTAAGTCTTGCCCAATGTGTTTTCTGGGGCAGCCAAGGCAGGTGCTTCAGACTCAACCTCCAATGGGAGTGAGCATCCCAACTCAAGTCCCATTTCATGATCACTTGCTCCTCTCTTCTCATTTTATTGTGGAAGTGAAACCTTAGAGATGGAAATAATAAGGTAGAACTTTAGTTGTCCCTTTAATCTGAATAGGGAGCTCAACTGTGTCACAGGATATACTTTCTTAGTATTAGGTCATTTAGACTTTGAAGGTCATGGTTACTTATTTATTCACATTTATTTGGTATTTAGTCCATGCAAAGTATTGTAGCTGTGTAACAACATACAGTGAGGGTGTTCATGTTGAAGGCAAGCATGAATAGCAAATAGGGGCAATATAACAGTTAATAAAATTAATAATAATAATTTTAGCAAGGATGGAAATATAACAAAAACTTCCGTGCAAGAAAAATATAACTTAGGAAATCCAAAACTTAATGAATAGGATTCAGAGGGCAATTGATTTCAGAGTGTTAGGTCTGGACCATTCCATGGAAGTGATGCTTGGATTGGGATTATAGAGTATAGAAAGGGAGAAATGCCATTCAAGGCAGCAGCCTCTGTAGTCTGTATCATTTCATTTTGATGGGATATCACCAAGGTGTAGTTTTGAAACCCAGTATAGCACGATCTTATGTTTGAAATTCTTTCTTTCTTTCTCTCTTTCTCTTTCTTTCTTTCTTCCTTTCTTTCTTTCTTTCTTTCTTTCTTTCTTTCTTCTTTCTTTTCCTTTCTTTTTTTTTTTTTCCTTTTTCGAGACAGGGTTTCTCTGTGTAGTTTTGGTGCCTGTCCTGGATCTTGCTCTGTAGACTGGGCTGGCCTCAAATTCACAGAGATATACCTGGCTCTACCTCCTGAGTGCTGGGATTAAAGGTGTGTACCACCACTGCCCAGTGAGACAATTTCTTAAGACATATTGCATAATGTTTTTACTAGCAGAGAAATAATTTTTCTGATAACTTCCTGTTCACTCAGGTTTTTCCCATTCATTCATTGATGATTCAACCTATCTGTGTTCACTGAGCACTGATTAGGTGTCTATACTGCTGGCCTTACTGTATTGACGAAACAGAGGTCCCACTTGCATATAGTGTACATAGCATTGTGGGAAATGGACAATAAAGAAAACAATGATAAAGAAAACAAATACATTGTGTTGCAGGGGGATTAACACCAAAGAATGGAAGTCAGAGTAGTAGAAGGAGTCAGCATAAGAGAAGGGCATGCCTGCTGAGGGCTAGGCAGATCTCTTTCGGCCTATCAGAAAGGAAGAGTGATTTGTTCACTCACTTGTCTCAGAGACAGAGCCTTCCAGCCGCCAGGAGAGACAGAACAAGAATCCTCTGTCAGGAGTATGCCTGCTAGGTTTAAAGAATGGCAAAAAGTTCACCGTGGACCCAACAAGATGGAATCACCTTGACTTTCTGTGCTCTTGCCTTCACTAGTTCATGATCAGAGTTACCAGAGGACTAGAACAAGTAGACAGACACTTGGAAGTTTGCATCTAGAAATGTGTACTCTTAACCTCTGTATGAGTTTACTGAATTCAATCTGCCATGTAATGCTGGCAATCATGAGCAAATGTCCAGATCACTTCCACAGACATTCCATGAACAGTTTTAGAGTTTGATAGGTGTTGTATGAGCCCAAGGCCAACATGACACAGCTGTTTCACAATTTCAGTCTTCGTGGATTCTTATATTAGAATCATAAGTAGCGTTGAAAAAAATTTAATGATTTTCTCCATTTTTACAATTAAAAATCAATAATGGTTTGGTAATTCGCTTCAGAAGATATTTACTAAACTGTTAACAGATGCTGAATTTAAATCTAAAACTATTTGAAAATTATGTTTTATTTTTATATTATGCAGAATAACATGGGACTTCTATATAAATGTCACTTTTTTTTTCCATGAGAGACTTGCTTAGATATTTTTTTTTCAAGAGGATAAAATATGTGCCAATTTACATTGGAATTCAAATTTCCACAGAAGGCTGTTCCTAAAATAATTCTTTAGTAATTCTAATTCAGGCAGCTAGAGAGGAAGCCAAGCAGATCCACACCTGCGGGAAACATTAAACAAGGAAGTCTGCAGTCAGGTTCCCACCGAGAGGACAGATTCAACGTTAATCAAATGTTATAGAGGATTTTTTTAACATTTATTTTTAAGATAAAAGGGAGGAATAACCAAACTATATAGTACCCACTTGAATTACTTACTGCATTTTTATTTATTGGGTAAAGGGGGTGTCTGAATATTATTAGGAGCAAGAATATGGGTCTTAGAAGGAGAGGCAGGCTTAATGCACATTAACATACCATCTATATAGTTAATAATGCATATGCACAATTAGGAGAATGGAATTTAGATGAATTATGAAAATCTCACAGCACTTAGCCTGGCTTTGTCTTTACTGAATTTTTTCACAGGGTGTTATTCCTTATCCTTTGATGCTCTGCTCTGCCTCTCACTGATATGTGAGCTTTCCATTGCCATTGAGTAGAGCAAGGGAACCGGGGTGGGCTCTTTTTAAGGTGAGGGCTTGCCTTTTAGAAAGTATAAATACATTTACAGGTGATTTAGTAATGGACATTGTTTAGAATTTTCTCCCCACATGTCCACCTTTTCCATGTTGAATTTTCTCATAATTTCTGTCAAGTACTACACATTTGCACACTGCTTTCTTAGTGCATAAACTGTTTTAGTAAGAGCTGGTTGTGTCCCATGGGAAGTGGGTGAGTTCACTGTAATGGGTTGTTACGGTAAGTTTGACCCCTTTGGTTCTCTGGTTTCTTGCCCATCTACCTTCAGTAGGAGACCCTGCAGCCAGAAGGCGTACACCAGATGGAGGCTCCTCAGCCTTGGACTTCATCTTCCGCCTCAATTTTAAGAACTAAATTTGTTTTCAAATGTATTCTGTTATAGCAGCATGAAAGACATGTTTTTCCATAACCTGTCTTATGTACCATTTAATGTCGCAACTCATGAGTCTCCCATCACTTATTCATTTCTTGTTTAATGATGAGTCTCTTTTTCTGCCATGGCACATAATACTGGCACAGAGGTATCCTTCTACATGTGGCTGTCTCTTAAGTTAAAATAGAAACATCCTCTAGTTAGAATTACTGTGTCATAGAGCTTAAAGCTTTTTGGTTAATACATTACAGTTTAATCTCCAGATAGAATTACCCTCAGTATAACACAACAAGTAGTGTGGCTTACCTTGTCTCTCCTTACCTTGTCTGGGGAGGACATTCATCTGCTCATTGTTCTTAATAGATGTACAATTATATTTCTGTAGTGCTCTAATTTATACTTCTTTGCTAACACATTAAGGTATTGGCTGTCTTATGCATTTCCTTTCCTACAGAGACATATGTTACTTATACTGTGTTGTTACCTGCCTTGTAGATGAAGTTATCTTTGTTTTCCCAAATGGAACCTTTTAATGGTATTGAATCAGCTTTGTGGCTTTTCAAGTTCTGTTTTGTACCCATGCCAGTTATTTGTTACAGGCAATCAGCGAGCTTGCGACTGCAACTGAGATCTAAATGTTCCTTTTATTTTCTATTGCAGCATCCTTCCTTTTAGTGTGGTTTTTTAATTTGTTTGGGCTCCTTATTCCCACCTCTGCTTAACAGCCACCATTTCCCCTTTAACAAATATAAATCAGTACCTTGCAAGCATTACAAAGCCCCAAATATGTCTCTTACTCCAAAGGTGCTTTTTCTCTTCCACTATATTAGTATCTGCTTCATCAGACTCTGGGAACCCATGAGTAGAAAGGATCCTGAAGGGCCCAAGATATGTTTAAAAAATGTCTGGTGAAGGCAAGGCATCTGGGATCATAGTGTACCTCTTTAGGGACTTGTCTGTGTCCTCATCTTGATCTGATTTTTAGTGGTTGAGGGATCTATGATATCAGAGTCTTGGTGTGGCTGTGCCAGCAAATGGTAAGTGATTTCAGTATAGGGCTAAGGACTTGACTAGCCTGGGATGTGTCTGATGAAATTCTTCCGTATAAAGGAACTGCTTTTGTCTTCATGATTTCTGGTGAGATTGAATTTCTTGAAGAATCAGACCCTTCATTCTTAGCTAATATACCTGGCCTTTCATCAGTGGAAGTTGTCAGCTAAGCCTTAACTGTGTTGAGGCTTCCCAGCTCCCACCTCCAGCTGCACGATGATTCTCCTTGTGAAGAACTGCCCATGAGCATGCTAGGACCAGCTAGTTGTCATTGTTAAAACACACAATACATGTAGCACAAATCCTGTTTGGTCTTAATAATAAAAATGTGCTGGGCCAGATATTGGTGTAATTGATGAAAGATCAGAGAAGCAGAGCAGTCAGCCACTATAAAGACTTCTTACCTCTACTGAATCCTCAGCCTGAAAGGCCAAACTCCTGCCTCCACCCCACTTTATCACTTCCTCTCTCAGCCCAGTCATATCACTTCCTGTTTCTTCCTTGTAAGTGCTGGGATTAAAGGTGTGTGCCACCACTACCTGGCCTCTAGTGGCCAGCTCTGGACTCTGATCTTTAGGCAATGTTTATTTGTTAAAGCACAAACAAAATATCACCATAAAAACTGATGAACCTCTTTCTGCACATATAACTAGCATCTGGTTATTTTCATTATTAGTTGTAGAATACACACACACACACACACAAAGTTTTAGGAATCAAGTTTAAAAGGATCCATTTCCAAAATACATTTATTAGTAGCTTATTAGGAAGTTGAGATGTATTTCCCTGTTTAACATTCTAAGAGTTGGTTTGAATCCCAGAGTCATCCCCTGCCTACACTTACCAACAGAAGTCCATTGATGTAATCACAGTACAGGGCCCAAAGTATGAGGACAGCATTTGTTAAGGAAATAAAATCCAGAAGGTGAAATATAAAAACAATTCCAAAGAAACCAGTATTCCCAATGCCACCCATGGAATGGTTTTCATTTCAAATGAAGATAAACAGTATTGTGATAAAGTTACAACAGCCTTTCCCAGGTAACTTCAACTTACATATGCAACAACAGCTTTGAGCTTATGAAGGACTCTTTCTTAGTATATTTTATTCTGTCATTAACATGACATCAAAGGACAAGTTGACAAATGGGCTCAGATTAGGTCATGTAGACGCTTTGAAAGTAGAACATTCAAGGTAACCTGACTTGGGTAATCATAGAGTCCCAAGAGGCAGACAGGAAAGCTTTATCTGTTCTAACTCGTAAAGATATAAAATATGTCAGAGGACACAGTCCACTCTGGGGTTTCCATATGGAGGTGAAAGTCCATGTGTGGGACAAAAAAATAATGAATACCTCCATAAGCAAATAAAAGTTTCAAATGTATCCATTTATATTTTGTGCAGAAAATACTTTAAGAGAGTAATAGCAAGATTCAGGAAGATATTTGAATTTTAAATCACTAAAAGATGGTTAAATGAAGCATTCATTCTTAGGGAGAAGAAGAAGCTTTACAAGTCTCTAATCTCTATTGTTCAATAAAGAGATTCTAAAAGACAGTGTACCAGTAAAAGATTGGTAATGCTGCCTTTTCATAACTCAGGTGTCAGTTTGTCTCATGAGTGATGGGTGATGTAGCTCTGTATGCTGTGCATGTGTGTTGCTAAATAAAATTGGTTGATAAATAAAATGCTTATTGGCCAGTAGCTAGGCAGGAATTACAGGCAGGATAAGCAGACAAGGAGAATTCTGCAAAGAGGAAGGCTGAGTTATGAGTCTCCAGCCAGACACAGAGGAAGCAAGATGACAAGGCAGAACTGAGAAAAGGTACCAAACCACATGGCTGAACATAGATAAGAATTATGGGTTAATTTAAGTGAAAGAGCTAGTCAGTAATAAACCTGAGCTAATGGCCATACAGTTTGTAAATAATATAAGCCTCTGTGTGTTTACTTGGGTCCAAGTGGCTGCAGGACCGGCAGGTAAGAGAGATTTGTCCTGACCACGGGCCAGGCAGGACACAGGAAAACTTCAGCTACATATGAGTTTTCATCCTAAGAAGTAATTTAAATATTACAGAATTTTCCAGTAAGCAAAGAAGCACAGAGATTTCTGCTGATCTGGTAACTAGATAAATAATACAGTTGTATGTATCCTCTTAAAGTAATAGAGGATATTAGATATTTCAAACAAGATTGCAGATTCATTCTTTCATAAAAGATAAGGGATCAAGGTAGCAGTTGTTTTCCTTATAGTTGTGTTGACATCTGCAAGTGATGCCATTGTCTTAATGCCTAGACTGCCTTTACTTGATACAAATCTTGATAAATTAATGCATGACATTATTTGATTTTGAAATGCTCATTATTTTCTTAAATTTAGATGTAAACAAAAGTTAATAACTCCGGGCTTCTGAGAGTGACATCTTATTGCAAGGGTCTAGTTGTGACATCAGGATTTGTGTGATTGTTGGTCAAACAGGCCTTAACTTCAGTATGTGTAAAATGAGTATTTTTACATAACTACTTTTCATCCTTAAAATAGGAAAGTCTAAGTAACTATGAAATGTCCAACATTCCAATGTGAATTCTGGAGTTTAAAGATGGGTGGGCCTGCAATTCTGACATACAAAGGTAGTAGAGAGGCATCTCAGCTCTCAGGAGAAAGGGGATTTTGCCTTCTTGATCTTCTGGAACTGGAGCCAGTTAGTTAAATCTTCCCCACTACCACCACAGATGCTAGTGTCCCCCAGAATCCTCACAGCAACAGCCGGAGCAACCCAACCATGTCAGTCAAAGATCAGAGCACCTAGGCATTTCAGCAAAGAGAGGTAGGCCCTGTGCACTGTGAAGAATGAATGCAATGACTCAAAATAAGTGGCAGCTTTTCTAGATTCCTGGCACCCATAGTTCAGTCCAGCTGACATCCACTCATAATTCAGTCTGGCTGACATCCCAAATCGCCCACCACAGGGGCAATAATGACTCTGACCGCCTTGGAAGGATGCAGAGTCAGGATGTCCACAGGGAGAGACACATACCTTTCTAGGGAGTTGGGCAGAGGATCCTGAATTAACTTGTTACATGCTGATTTTCCATGTCCTGTGATAGAGTCACAATTAACAAGGACTGAAAGTATCAGGTGAGTTACAGGCTATTGTAAAACAGAGATGGAACTGATTAGAAAAGAGAGAGAGAAGGTTCAATATGTATTTTGAGCTAGGTTAAAACATTTTCTGTTGGGAACAAGTCAGAGCTAGTCCAGGAGAAGGCCTGGTAAGAAAAGATTAATCACCTATCCCTGAGAGGTGCTAAGGCAAGAAGACAGACAGGTCACCTGTAGATACATAAGCTTGCTGATGCTCCTGGTACTCCACCTGCCTCACCTACATGCACCCATTGGTTAAGACACCTGAGACACAAACACAGCAAAAGCCACCAACAATGTCGATCCACAGCAACCAAGGCCTATTTAATAACTTAGATGGACTTAGGATGAAGTCAACTGCGATTCCATGCTAAAGAATCGTAGCTAGATACTTCCTTACATATTGATGGAAACCTACAGAGAATAAGGACTGGAGTGAGATGGCAAATCAAAGAACATAGGACCAGAAGGTGGTACTGAAGAACTGTAGCTATGTAGGATAGATAGCCAGTGTATTCAGTCAAACCCCCAAAGCAAAATAGAGATGAAATGCATGCGTGTGAAAGAGAATCCAAGCCTGGAAGTATACAATGTAGCAGCCCATGGTTGGTGGTGGCACGCTTTTAATCCCAACACCCAGGAGGCAGAGGCAGGCATGTCTCTGAGTTTAATACCAGCCTGGTCTACAGAGTAAGTTTCAGGACACCCAGGGCTGCACAGAGTAACCTCGTCTTGAAAACAAAACATAACAAAAAAGAAGCTAGCACAGAGAATTTCAGGAATCTGTGTGGAAAGTTGTAATAGAAGGTATCACATCTTTAATGAGGATTTCATGGTTAATTCCCTGTGCGATGCTGGAAACAAGCCCCCTTGGACTCCATTGCTCTTGGGCCTTAAGACAGAGTAGGAGTGCAGTATTCAGTTTAGCTCTGCTGTCGGATCTCTCCCCAGCTCCTGCTCATCACTCCTGCCCTCTGTTCCTTGTTTGTCACAGGCTGCGCTCTGCCTGCCCTGTCTTTGCTGATCCATTAACTTTTCAGCTCTCTGATGATCAAATCTAGACATCACCAGAAGATTTCACCGGGACTGTCTGTTTGACAAGGGTCAAGTGATAATGTTGAAAATCTCCGTAGATACCCAGAGGTTGTCTCTGAAAATAGTATTGCCCCAATTTGAATTAGTTTGGGATTTTTCTTTTTTCACACAAAAATGCATTTGTGTGCTTCATTAAGAAAGGGGGTTCTGTTACATAGGTACTGGCTTTCTGAAATCCCCATTGACTTGCAGTAATTTTATGAAGCTTTTCGTTTGCCACAGAAGCATTTCTGAGGGTGAATGGGGTGAGAAAGCTCAGTGGGTCAGCATCTGGTCTTTCCATATTAATTTTGCAGCAGCTCTGACTGTGGAGAACCACTGCAGTCACTTAGGGATTGATCTGTGTTTAACATACTGCTTCTGCCCCTAGGTGTACAGTTTTCCTCAGTGTAAGGTAATGAAAGCAAGGAGGAAGGAAAAAAAAAAAAGAGCTGCAACAAGAACAAATTGGTTTCTTCAATCAGGTGCTTCTCTCTGCTTTTCAGGAGATTTTGCACAGCGATGCTCTGTGTGCCATGGTTAAATACAATTAGAGGCTAGAGTAAGTGTGAGCAGTGCAGGAATGACATGCTTTGTGTAGAGCAGTGCATTTTATACAGCAGAATACAGTTCCCTGGTAGAAAGGGACATGTTATCCTGTCAGGTTTTTCTCACTCTTTGATTACTTTACAATCAATACACCTGAGTATGCTTCAGAGCTCGTTCCCTTCTAATCCTGAGCACATTTTAGTACAACAAGGTATACATCCATCGAGAAGCAATCTGAGCTTCCTGGATTCATCTCTCCCAAAACAATTCATATAAAATACAAATCCCGAGCCCAAGATTGTGGTTGTTGAATAATGGATGGTGGGAGCTCAAATTCTCTAAAGGCATTAGCTATGTGATACGAATTTCATGTGGTGAAAAGAGTCTTGGGTTTTGGATCGGAAAATGGTTGGATCCTGTTCCTTACTTGCTATTAAAGTAAGTAAATGGTTGCGTAACCTGATCTCTTTGAGCCTCGTGGATGAGATGGCAGTCGTGAGTTCTTTGTTACAGTGGGAGTGTGAACACTAAGTGAGCAGAATACACAAACAGCACCGCACTGACAGAGGACCTAGCAACTGCAGCTACTCTAGCTGTTCCAGAGAGACCTGTGGTTTTAGTAGTAAATCCATCCATCTCCTTTTGCAGAGTTATATGAAACACATCTGACTGGTTTGTTTATTTGGTTGGTTTGGTTGTTGTTGTTGTTGCTTTATTTTTCACTTTTAGGGTACGGGAAATAGACCCAGGTCCTCATTCATGCTAGGCAAGCACTCTACACTGAGCTATACCCCCAGCCCACATAACACAGCTGCTGAAAATTACTATGTCAACCTACCAAAATAGAGAAAATCTGCAGGAACTATCAGAAATCACAGTAAGGGTTCATCATAGGCAAAAAGGGGGAGGTATCCTAAGAAACAGAGAACACAAAAATGCTAGACCTTGTTAGTGCTTATTCATAGAAACCACCAACCCCCCCCCCCTGCTGCCTCATGGAATGTCACTCAAAACAACAAAAGAGTCCCCCTTGAACTCAAGCTGAGGAAGTTCTCATTCCTAGAGAGAAAACCCATTAGAATAAAGACAAAAGGTTGGGACATGAAAAGAGGCAGGTGTTAACCTGTGTTCAGTCATTGATAGCACAAAAGGCTATTTGTCTCCCTTTACTGTGGAGGCTCTGAGGGAGACTGAGAGTCCCCACCTTCTGTACACTTAGTCCTAACAAGGGAGCCACTCTGGGAAGCCGAACTGCAGCAGTTTATATAGGGAAGGGGAAAGAATAGCCACAGGGTTAGGTTTTTAAGTGAAGTGACTCAAAACAGAATAAAAAGAGGTGGCAGCTTTGTGTGACAGATGTATTGTAGACAACTGAGATTTATTCAAGGCAAACTGTCCTCAGGAGTATTAATGTAAAACAATTAATCAATAGGCTGTAATATTTATGTTCCAAGTAGAAATGAAATTCACCCAGAAATGTTAACCAGCAGATGTAGGGGGAACAGTGTTTGGATCCTGGAGATACGGAAATGAAACCAAATCTTTCATGTATATGCTATAAGGGAACCAGTTATTGATTTTGCCAATATCTATTATCCTTTTAATGCATTTGTCATATTTCTGAAGAGATTTAATGAGTGGACGCTTCTTAAAAATAGATGTCAGATCCAGACTATAAAGAAATGAATCTTGTCTTTTAGGAGTACATGCATACATTAAAAAGATATGTACTGAATGCTTACTGAGTACCAGGAAGCAGATGATGATCTAGAGAGCCTACAGTGGACACAGATACCACTCCAGCCTATTGGTGATGGTGCAGTGGTCACATTAATGAAATTTGATAGTTGTTGAGACTGTACTATATACTATATGCTCTATGAAAAGTAATAAGATGAGTTACTTGATGTCATCCTGAAAAAAAAAAACTCATATCTACTATCATTTAACTAGATTTATAGTGGGAAACACAGAATTTAAAGAGATTAAATAACTTGTTCAAGGTCACAGAGCTATCAGCTAAGCCAGAATCCTACTGAGAACCATCTCTCCAGTGTCTGTGTTCTTAAATGTACACTCTCGAGATGAGTAGGATACAGTGTGTGACTTAAACCAGGTCTCACAGAGAGCATGTGAGGAGCAGTTTGTTCAAAGTAGAGGGCTAGTGACTACAGAAAATGTCAGCAGTACAGTTAAAGCATGTAGTAGCTAGCAGAAACCAAGACTGTATTGTGAAGACCTTATACCTCATCTGAAGATAGGAGAAACTAAGCCATGCAGATAATTGCATTTTCATTTGCACTGTAAGAAGGCCATCTTCTCAATGGAAGACACCAACAAGAAGAGGCCAAATGGAAGGGTCAGGGTGGGATTGTACCAGTGTAGACAAAAGATAGCATTGGCAGTAGAGCTAGAGATGGGGGGGTTGAGAGTTAGTTAAAAACAGGTAATGAGTAGGATGCAATGTTCCTTAGTAGATGCAGTAATCCGTTGCACACACACACATTGATCTCCTGTGAATGGACAAGTTATACTTAATAACATGGGGTTCATGGTAATACACCACTTTTAATGGAACCATAAGAGGTCATCATAATCACTAGGCAATTACTTTTGGGAAGTTGTAACATTTACTCCAGGGTGGGCTTATGAAAAATGACAAGATTTGGATCATATTTTAAAAGTCTTTATACCCTATGTATTTAATAAATTAATTCTCATGCCTCCTTTTTCTTCTTTCTCATCAAGTTGGTGAATCTCTAACATATCTGTTTCATAGATTTCTTTTTATTGTAGTCAGAAAGAAATAGGGCCATAAAAATGTCCAAGAGAAGGAGATTTTGAAACTGAATGTAGGCACTTACATCTTTCTAACAGGTAGAACTGTGTCATTAGTTCAAATATTGCTAAAACTAATGGGTCACAAGTACATGTGATGCTCTGGAGTGTGTGAAATCAGGTAATCAGCGATGTCTCACATCTGTTAAAAGAAGCACCTATGTGTCTACCAGAGCAGCTCATATTCTAGTGCCCTACACCCCATCATTATCTTAGGGTTGGGCATTCTTTCCCACAATTTGAATGCTGTGCAGGTAGGTAACTGTTGCTTAAGAAAGCTGCAACAGGAACCCAGGCAATTAGTTTCTTAATAATGTGCTCCCAATAGTCACTTGCACAAAGTGACCCAGCTTTTAATTAAAGGAGAAATAACCAAGACTGCCACTGAATGGGGGAAATGATTTCATTTTCTATGTTCTAAATCTGTAAGATTCTAAATATGAATTAAAAGCTACTTAAGACATAATTCATGTGAGGAATTTTTATCAAAATAATAGTTTCCTCAGGGTGTCCTTATCAGATTGTGCTGGATGCTACACTCCTGGAGAATTTTCTTTCCCTTGTCTCCATGAGTGAAGGAAGCACCAGAGCTGTGAAGAACGGTGAAAAGAAAGTCAGACTGTGATCATGACATATGCTTCTACCTCCAGACAAAGCTCACGGATTTCAAATTAACAGGATGATTTTCTTTTGTATTCAGCTAGTTCAAATTAGGCAAGTGAATGCATGTGAGCATCAGGGTTAGCCAGTTTACAGAGAGTGTTTGTTAGGGGCAACATCTCCAAGCAAGCATGTTCCCAGTGGAGGCTGTTGCTCAACACCTACTCTCTTACACTCAGAGACTCTGACAAAAACTTGTAAAGTCCAGATGTCTGTTTACCAAATACTCCATTTTTGTAAGTTAATAATCATTTAAATAGCATTCTAATAAGATAATATTTATCCAAGTGATGTCATTTTATAATTAATGCTCAAAATTGTTAAAAAATACCACATTGCTCAAGTTACCTTTGAATCATCAATACTCATCTGTAAATTCATTGATAATGGATGTTTTAGATTCTGAATATGTAATGTGACACAGAGAAAAGTTTTGAACTAGTGTTCAATCTCACTCATGATTTTTCACATGTGGGAGGGAGAGTAAATACTAAGAAACTCTTCTTAAGAGTTGCATTTTTCTATGTTCATCTTAAAATATTTTTAGATGAACATATACACGATACTATTGTATGACAAACTGTGGCTACAAATCCAGAGATGTTTATCATCAGTCTGGTCTTCATGTTTTGAATTTGTCATATTGAATTATAGCCAGGACCTGGATCAATCAATTTCAATCTCCCCTCCCTCCCCCTGCTGTGGGATGGTCTGTATGTTAAATGTGTTGCTCTGATTGGTTAATAAATAAAACACTGATTGGCCAATAGCCAGGCAGGAAGTATAGGTGTGACAAGGAGAGAAGAGAATTCTGGGAAGTGGAAGGCTGAGTCAGAGAAGATGTTAAGATACCGGTAAGCCAGGAGCCACATGGCAAAGTATAGATTAATAGAAATGGGTTAATTTAAGATATAAGAACTAGATAGCAAGAAGGCTGCCATGGCCATACATTTTGTAAGCAATATAAGTCTCCATGTGTTTACTTGGTTGGGTCTGAGCAGCTGTGGGACTGGCGGGTAAGAGAGATTTGTCCTGACTGTGGGCCAGGCAGGAAAACTCTAGCTATATCCCCCGCCCCTCTCTCTCTCTCTCTCTCTCTCTCTCTCTCTCTCTCTCTCTC
>CABHPH010115205.1:0-17698 GCA_902168325.1 Peromyscus nudipes
GAAGAAGAAGAAGAAGAAGAAGAAGAAGAAGAAGAAGAAGAAGAAGAAGAAGAAGAAGAAGAAGAAGAAGAAGAAGAAGGAAATTGATGATGGCAGGGCTCTGTGGTTCCCAGCTGGGAACCAGTGGGCTAGAGGCTTTGAAACTTGGGCTCTTGGTCAAATAGCTTAAGTCTAAATACAGATTCTGGCTTGGGCGCTTAGAGAAGCTTTATTCACAATAGCCCCAAACTGAACGCAGCCTAAGTATCTACCAACTGGTGAGTGGATAAGCAAATTGTAGTGCAGCCATTATAGTGTAATGAAATGCTATTCAACAATAAAAATGGGTAAATGCAACGAAGTGGGTGAGTCGTAAAGGTTTTATGTTCATTGAAAAAAGCCAGACATAAAAGATGAGAGTCTGTACGGCTTCCTCTATGACAGCCTTAGCAAGTCAAAGCGAGAGACGAAAGATCGATCAGTGGTCTCCAAAAATCAGCGCTAGGGGAGTAGACTGACGACAAAGGGGGATTTTGTACGTGTTAATCTGATAGTGTCACTGTAAGTGTTGCATGTATCTGTAGTAAGTGTGCATCTGTCACAATTCATCCACGTGGGCAGTAAGAACTGTACTTGATGGAACTTTTATGTGACTATTATATTCAAAATCAAAACACAATAAACGCATTTTCCCATGATGATTTTTCCTCTGCCCACTTTTGTGAATGAGGTCACTGTAGCTCCTGTAAAACACACGGCTCTCTCGAACCAAGCGATGCCCATTCTTTGCCACACAGTCCGTTCTCTTATTGGCCTGCGCTCTTCTGATAGGCTGTGTGGCAGCAGGGCCCCGGGAAGGGAAGGAGAGCCAAGGGAACCCAGGTGACCTTCGAAGACAAACCCTTCAAAGGAGCAGTATACACAGGGGTGAGTCCAGCAAAGTAGGAGCTGACTCAGGCTGCAACGGAAGGCGGGGGGACCATCACTGGCTGGCCGTGGGGAAGGAGGGGGTGAGGTGACAGAGCGTGATGACATCTACCTCTTTAGGTACTGTAACCCTCAAATTAACGTGTCTACACATTCACAGCACCCAAGTGACTTCAGCTTCTTGGCACTGGAATATCTCACACCATTAAGCTTTTAGGGAAAAAATTTTTTCTTTTTTTTTTTTGCCGTAAAAAAAAATCTGACAAATGTTCCACATGTATCATTTGGACACAGGTCACATTAACCAGATAATGAACTCTTTCATGTAAAATTTCCAGTAGATTTTAACATGCAAAATCCTCCTCATATGTTATCCTGCATTGATCCGATTGGAGCTGTTAGTGTCTAGTGGATCAATGATCAGCAAACTAAAGAGTCACTTAGTGGCTAAGACACCCATGCCGGGTGAGAATCTATTGTGTCAGGAGTTCTTGTTTTATTAACTCTGTAATCACCTGTTCAGCTGAACTGGGGAATTTTATTACACATTTCCTTTCACCTGAACAAGACCTTTGCACTTCTCCTGTGCCCTGAGGGTCCTCCATATTTTTTTTTCTGCTCCATATCTTTCTCTGGCACCCTGTGGCTTAACCACCATCTGTTTAGGCCGTGTGCAGGAAGGGGGGCTTTAAGAATACCACTGCCTTGCTTTGGAAATTGGCAAATGGCATCCCCACTCCAGGACAGTGTTCTTAGTCTCAGGGTACATGTCATCTTCAAGGAAAGAAAGCCTGAGATGAGACTATCATATTGGTGCATTCATTAAACAAAAATTTAAAATATTGCACAGACTAAGAGTTAAAAGCATGGGCCTGAGAATAACAGGCAAGTTCTATACACTCTCCCAGGCTTGGAGTTCTTGTGGATAGGAGGGGAGAATGGGAATGGTTTGTCCTTCGTGGAATGTGGATGTCTCTCCAACATTGACTCAACATCTCTAAAATTTTGGGGGTTTTCTCCTTAAAAACTATACATTTTCAGCCAGGCCTGGTGGCTCATACCTTTAATCCCAGCCCTTGGGAGGCAGAAGTAGGCAGATCTCTGTGAGTTCAAGGCCAGCCTGATCTACAAAGCAAGTTCCAGGACAGCCAGGATTGTTAACACAGAGAAACCCTGTCTTGAAAAACCACAACATAAAATAAAATGTACATTTTCTACTTCCTCTTAAAAAGCAGGGGCTATCACCTTTGACTTCCCAACTCACCTCAGAACCAACATCCACTCATCCACCAAACCCTGTCAGCTCTACTTTGAAAATGCCTCTCGGATGCATCTGTTACCACCCATCCATACCATCTCCATCCAAGCCCAGGCCATTACCATTCCCTCTCTGTACTACTTATCACACATCAAGATATGGCCCAATGCACTCTTGGCTGTTTTAAGATTTTAAAATTTTTAATCTATACGTATGTGTCTATGTACATGTGTGTATGCCCAGAAGGAGGCGTCAGATCCCCAGAGCCGCAGCTACAGCCTGCCTGCAGTGAGCTGCCTGGTATGGGTCCTGGGCACCAAATTCTGGTCCTCTGGAAGAGCAGCAAGAACTCTTAACTGCTGAGCCATCTCTCCAGTCCCCCTCTCGCCTCCCCATGCTGCCTTCTTCAAAGGTTGCTGCTGTCCTTAGTATTAGGTTTAAAATCATTAAGACATCCAAAGACTTGGTAGGAGTTCGTTCTTTTCCATGTTCATGTCACCGTCATTATTTTTCTGTAATTTTATACAGTTATTTATTTTTGCATAATGTTTATCCACTCATCCACCTAACGTGAGAATATGCAAGGGAAGAGGGTCTGGTTCCTCCCATGATGAGCTTAATATCCAATGGGGGGGGTAGAAGTGGAAGAAAATGATTCTGGGGAAATGTGACCAGGGAGCAGAGAAGAGCGAGCAGTTGGCCTTTCATGTGACACATCAGAGCAGGCTTTGCAGTGGGGTGCATACATCTGCTCTGGAAAGAGAGGGGGTCGGAGAGGGATCTTAATTTTGATTTTCCATACTAGAAGGTATCTTAGGAGTATAAAACAAAGCCAAGCACCACCCTTCTTTAGAGTTTGGCAGAGGGAACTTAACAGTTCCCCCATGTAGTTGAGGCTACGTACATGATAACCACTAGCTACTGATAACCTGTCTTGAAATAACCAGGCTGGTGTGCCGCACACACATTTCCTTTAGAACTTAGTTCTGTTACCTTTACTAAATGTTCCCACACTTTGAGAAGCTCAGGCAATCTCCCCACCGTAGTGACTTTTCTACCGCCATGACTAAACGCCACGACCAAGGCAGCTTACCAAAGAAAGCGTTTAACTTGGGGCTCACAGTTGCAGAGGGTTAGCACTCATGACCTTCATTGCGGGGAGCACGGCATGATGCTCTGTCATCCCCAGCTTCATAAACTATTGAAGGCCCAGATTAGGGATGCAATGCCTAACTTTCTCCAGCTAGAACTTGGATATTTAGTTTTTACTGAATATCTACTTGAGAAATTTAACTAAATAAAAAGTTTCTTTCAAAATCCCCTGACTATGCTCTTTTTTCCAAATTTTTTGGAAAATCGAAAAAATTCTGACGGTTTTTGAAAAGCATATTATCATATTTCCATGTAAAATGGAGTTATTAAAAGAGAATCTTAAATTTCCTTTTATGCATATAATGCTTCCCTTGAAGATGTTTTATAGAAATATTATCACAAAGAAACTGATTCCTGGGGCTGGGGAGATGGCTCAGTGGTTAAGAGCACTTGCTGCTCTTCAGAAGACCCAGATTCAGTTCTTAGAACCCACATCAAGGTGGTTTATAACCATTTGTAACTCCCTTTGAGGAGATCTAATGCCTTCTTCTGGCCTCCACCAGGCATGCACATGATACACATACATACATGCATACAGGCAGAACACTCAATACATAAAATACAGTAAGTTTTGCCGGGTGGTGGTGGTGCACGTCTTTAATCCCAGCACTCGGGAGGCAGAAGCAGGCACATCTCTGTGAGTTCGAGGCCAGCCTGGTCTACAGAGCGAGATCCAGGGACAGGCTCCAGAACTACACAGAGAAACCCTGTCTCGAAAAACTAAAAAATAAATAAATAAATAAAAATACAGTAAGTTTTAAGAAAAAGAAACTGGTTCCTAACCACAGCTATGATTCCCGATGTTAGAGATGCCATCCTGTGTCTGAAGTCTGACACGCAAAGACGTCAGTGTACTTACTGAGTAAGATATCTTAGTGCCCATAGTTTTCATCCCCACATCTAAGATACTGAGAAGGTAGGAAACAAATGCAATCTGTGCTTCTGAAAGAGACATTTGTCAATTACACCGAATTGAATTGCTTGTAAAACCTTTGGAAATATGGGTGATACCTCAGTTGTAAAGAGCAATGGGAACATTACTCTCCTCTTCCGTCAGCTAAAGAATGAGAAAGTTAACTGACCCCCATGGGACGTTCACCTAGAACTCTACAGTCTGTTTCATTTGAAATGATTAGGAAAGTACAACGTATGGACAAAGGAAATTAAGCTGAAAAATGTAAGCCCGACGTTAAGAGACCTCATCCCTACAGCGGCATCACCTTTTCCTAATTCCCCTTTCAAACGTGCTCACTGGCGGAGACTCTGGAGATATAAAGATAGATAAGACTCAGCCCCTGTCTTCAAGGAACTAATAATCCAGTGGAAAACAGATGCAGACAGCTCAGTGTGGTCATTGAGATCCATTGTGCCTTCAGTGAAGTGCTGAGCAGGAAGGGAACAGAGTAAATGATGACGTCTACCAGGGAAGACGTCATGGAGGAGGTGATACTTAACTGAACGTTGAAGTAAGATTTAACCAAACAGTGAAGAAAAGGATACCCTACAAAGAGAAAAATAGCAGGGAACTAAGGTGAGTTTATAAATTACATGGCATGGGACTAGATCAATGGCTCAGCGGTTAAGAATACTTTCTGCTCTTCCAAAAGACTCAAGTTCAGTTCCCAGCACCCACATCAGGCAGTTCAAAACTGCCTGTCACTCCAGCTCTAGGGGATCAGACACCCGCTTCTGGCCTCTGTGAACACACACATACACAGAGACATGTACACGTAAATGAAAATAAAACTTGAAAGCATACTGAGCATGTCGGAGACTACAGAGGGAGAGAGGGGAAGTCGTCGGGGTTAGTTGTCATGAATATGTCTATTCCTCCTGTCTAGATCCAGTCCCATGCCACTGTTGGTAGTTTAGACTTTATTGTGTAGGGCAGATGGAGCCAGTCAAGCCGTCATTTGGTACTTTGTGGTGGGCATGTTTGTTTGTGTGGCCTTCTGTGGTCAACCCCTCTAAGTTCTTATCAATTCTTGAGCCCCTTGGTGGTATCGCTGTGGCAATGGCTAGCAACAGAGGTCAGTTACATAGGTCCTTTTCACCACCAGAGCCTTCTTCAGCTAACGTCGATGTTTCTACAAGCCAACCACATGATTTGGGCTTAGCCAAATGGATAGTCTCTCTTCGAAGACTAAACCTAGACTGAGTTTCCCAAGGATGTGGAGACATTTGTTGATCATCCATGGGACCAGTAGGAATACTGGTTGGTTCCCTGTGGGGTGTGTGTGTGTGTATGTGTGTGTGTGTGTGTGTGTATGTGTGTGTGTGTGTGTGTCTATGTGTGTCTGTGTGTATGTGTGTGAGAGAGAGAGAGACTTTCCCTTGACCCTTGAAGATCCTCTAATTCCAACCTTGAGTCACTTTCTGACTTGAAGCTAAAATGCTGTCTCAAACATGTCCAAAACCAAACAATTCAAGTTCAAGGAGTTTGATGCTGGGAACATGGAACTACAAGTCCAAATCTCCAATGAAATGCTTTTCGGAGATGAAGATTCAAGACTCCTTGTCTTAAAGCTGAGGATTAAGCACCAGGAGATAAATCACCCAGGGAGACATCTAAGGAAAGAAACAAAAGGATCAGAGATCATATCCTGGAAGATGCTGAGATCTGAAGAATCAGACAGAGGAGGAAAGCATGTTTCCCTAAAGAGATATCCGAGCACTAGGAGAACCCAAGGAGGAAGCAGCTTGAGGAGAGGGTCAGTCATATCAAAAGCCACAGACAGGTCAGCACGAATAAGGACTAAGTCACTGACCTTTTCACCGCTGAGATTGGCAGTGTGTTGATTGGGTTGGTTTGGAAGAATAAAGTAAGGCTGGCCTCGTAGATGGGAGCTGAACTCATGGTTAAGGAAAGAATGGGAGATGACAAGTGGAGCCAGCAATATGGATTGTTTTAATTGGGAGCCTGGAGAACAGGAAGGAGGCGAAGTGGTCGTCGGGGATTTGGGGTAAGGAAAGGATTTGTCACTAGAGGCAACACAAGCTTTATCTCACACAAAGGTTGGTGGAGGATGACAGACCGACCGACCGAAACTGTTAAGAAGAGGCGAGATGGACAGCGCAGTGTTATGTAGGAGCAGGAAGTGGTAAAGATTATAACACAGCCAAATGGTTGACCTCAGAAGGAAAGACTGCCTTTTCCTTTTTGGAAACAAGACTGAAAGAGGTAGGAAACGATGCAGATTCAAATCACCTGAGTTGTCCTTTAAATACAGAAATTCCTCAGGCCCACCCTGCACTTAGGAAATCAAAATATTTAGTGTCCCTGATGTTCAATTATCAACACGCCACAAATGACATTTATGAATACTAAAACTCATTAATTGTAACTAGAAATAATAGAAAAGAGGAGATAGTTGAAACTCAAGGGAGGTCAAGTTGACATAGCCCCTTTGGGACACAAGCAATGGACTCTAATAAAGACAAAGGATCCCTGAAGACTGCTGAGGAGATCCCTGGGCTGGGGAGATGCTCAGTGGGTAAAGTGGTTGCCACACAAGCCTGAGGACGTGAGTTCGGATCCTCCCGACACCTAAGTAAATGCTCGGCATGGTGGCGAGTACACGCAGATCCTCAGGGCTCACTGGCCAGCTAGTGTGGCCAGCCTGGTGAGCTCCAGGTTCAGTGAGTGAGTCTGTCTCAGAAAGTAGGTGATGAAGCTGGAGAGACGGCTCAGCAGGGAAGACCACTTGCTGTTCTTGCAGAGGACCCAGGTTTGGTTCCCAGCACCCACACAGTGGTTCACAACCACCTATAACTCCAAGCCCAAGGGATCTGACACTCTCTTCTGAACTTAGTGGACAATAAGCCACACGCTTGGGACACAGACATACATCCAGGCAAAACACTCATATGCATAAAATACAGTAAATATATCTTTTTAAAAATTAAAAAAAAAAATAAGAGTCATCAAGGAAGACTTGACTTTGACCTCAGGAGTCATCATGTGACCATGTGAGCAAGTGTACCCACACACACAGGCGGTCAGACTCCAGAGTCAACCACCCTCAATTTCTCACCCCCCCCACCCCCGTGTCAATCAAATTCAGTGTCGTTCCCAACAGCTAAGACCAAACTGACCGCTGCTTTTTTGTTGTTTTTTGTTTGTTTGTTTTGTTGTTACTGTTTTAACTCCTCCTGTACTTATAGGCACACCAGAAAGAAACGACACTTAGGGACTGATATGGTTGGGTTCTTTATGATTTTCGTCTCCAGGTGGGTTCCCAGAAATTCTCCTCATGTGCGCCTGTGTGTGGCCAGTGAGATGGCTCAGCAGGCAGACGCACTTAACACCAAGCCTAATGACTTGGGCTCAAGCCCTGGAACTCACACGGTGGAAGGCGGGAACTGACTGTCAAAAGTCGTCCTTAGACCTCCACATCTGCACTGGGGCTCATGCACCCACATACGCACGCACGCACGCACACACACACACGCACACACCACATATATGCGTAAGTAAATATAATAAAAATGTGTAAATAGTTTCTAATTTATGCACTGTTAGCCTCAATTATGTCCTTTATCAAAATATAGTGCTTAGGTCAGGGAGATAGCTCAGTTGGTAGACTCCTTGCTTTGCATGCCAAAGGCCATAGATTTGATCCCCAGCCCTGGGGGTTGTGGTGAGGAAGTGGTCACGCTTTCTTTGGGTGTTGCACGGACCCAAACATAGAAATCAAGTGTTAGGCCTCTGAGGCCAGGGCACAAAGGTGAACGCAATTGAGCAAGGATGTGTAACAGGAGGAGTTTCTACATGTGTCCTGGGCATAAAGCAGATCTTAATGAACTTTATTTTTTGAGACAAAAATTGTTATCTCCTTTTGGCACCTTCTTTTGGCACCTCCTTCTCTTCCCCACAGCCCTTGCCTGTGGACCTCTTTAAACTCTTTGAAAGCATTTCTACAATTCACTTATGCAAAACTTGGATCCAGCATTAACCATTCTAGCAAAAAGTTGGAAATAGGCTAAGGGTCTTCGATGGGAGATTTGTTCAACACTTACTGTGTATTCAAACAATAGACAGCATGTCACAAATACAATGAAAGCCACCTACCGTTGGGGGTAAAGAAACTCGACCTTTTAGGAGACCTCCCCTAACAGCACCTGGCAGACTGAGGCAGGAGGATTAAAGTTCAGTAACAGCCTAGACTACGGGATTGAAAGGTCAACGTCAGCCTAGGCTACACAGCAAGTTCAAGGAGGTTCTAGCAAGACCCTGATTTGAGGTGCTGATGATGTGGCTCAGTTTCCAGAGTGCTCTCCTAGCATGCCTGAAGCCCCGGGCTCCATCCCCAGCACCACATAGACCAGGGTTGATAGTACATACCTGTTTTCTAAATGCTTGGACATGAAGACAGAATTAGAACTTCAAGGTGATCCCCAACTACATCGCCATCTTGAGGTCAATCTGGGCTAATTTTGACCCTGTCTTAAAAAAACATTTTTTTTATTTCATTTGGCTAAAAGTAGGTTTTATGTGTGTCACACACATCTATGCAAAAGAAATAAAAGTTACAAATATTAAGACTTTGGGGAAGCCGGGCGATGGTGGCGCATGACTTTAATCCCAGCACTCGGGAGGCAGAGGCAGGCAGATCTCTGTGAGTTCAAGGCCAGCCTGGTCTACAGAGTGAGATCCAGGACAGGCACCAAAAAAAAAAAAAAAAAAAAAAAGACTTGGGAGGTTTTTATTTTTGTTTTCTGTAGTGTTTGTTTGAAACTTTATTCCCTGTGCTGTTTTTATTTTAGGACTCAGAAAACATGATCAAGATTTTTTAAAATAATAAATTGTTTAATGATAGGAAGCATTTCAAATTGCCAGATGACTAACCTTCCTTCCCCACCAGATAAAAACTCCCTTCATCTTCTTAATAGTGAAGATCATCTCAGCTGAAGTTAGAGGGAGCCAAGCTGATCCAATTAATTTGTGTCAATTTGTGACTGCTTGGTACCTCCATTATCCTTCAAAACGTAATTTCTCATTTTCTCAGAACATAAGTAAATCTCTAAACAATGGCACTCAAGGCTGAAAAAATGACGAAGCAAAATAATTTGGACAGTGTATGCTAGCGCCATTCTGGACAAGAATGTGGCCCTGTCCTAGAGTAAGTCTGCCAGGAATACAGGTCCCTCTGTGTTATCTAACTAGTCCTATTAGGAACTGGGATTTACTGCGCACAGGAGTTACTGTTTTACTTTTTAATGTTACTTTTGTATTTATGCAATTGTATCTACTTTTAAAATCTTTTTCTCCAGAGAGTTCGTAGGCATTCATTTTTGTCCGGGTTCTGTAATTGCTTTCATGTACTTTAATACAACTTGGATTTACTTTGATACCTACTGTGAGATAAAAATCAAAGTTGATTTTGTTCCAGACTTCTACCTCCGTCCGAATCCTTTAGTGACTCCCAGTCTCCCACTCAAGACTCCTTGTGTGTTATATATTAATTTACTACTTATACATTTGTTTCTTCTGTCTGTGAACCTAAGTATCTCAGGCCAGGACTGAGAGTCCCTGGTACTCCATAGTACTTTGAAGTTGGTGTCAGTTACCACACTGCTCTATCCAAAATTTCAGAATCCCCTGTTTCCTTTTACATTTTTTTTCCTTGTAAATTGTAGAATTGTTTTATTGAGGGCCTTAAAAATCTTATTGTGGTTTCAGTTTGTGCAGCATTAAATGCAACGATTACGTTTATATCTCTCCACTCTGTTGCTTCCCTCCGAGTATTTCACAGAGGTGATCTGCCGTCAGTGGTGGCAATAAAGCATTCAATATAGTGAAGGCTCAGGGAGGCTGCAATGAGCTGGAGACTGCTAACAAGCAGTAGGAACTGGGTGATTCTAGGCCTTCCTCTGGCCGCAGATGGTGGGATACAAGTTTTCTGTTATCTTAAGCCGTCCTCTGCCAGCTTTGGATTTCGGCCCTGCTCTTCTGAGCACTGACTAGCAATGGTTGGTTACCCAGGATTGGCTGTCATGACATCTTCGTAGCCTTCTGATAATCGGCTGCTTCTTTTAGACCAGAGCGTTCATCAGATTTTCTTTTTTGGAACTCTGACGAATAGTGTCTGTCTCTGGGGAATTTTAAGAGATTCATTTTATTAAATGTTTCAAACTTTAAAGTGGATTGTTATATTAACTACCTGTATGATCTCAGGGAAGTTATTGAAATACTCTGAGTTTTAGTCTTTCCCATCTGTAAAATAGGTATAACACATGAAGGAATAATATAAGATGCCTATGAACAGGTGCTCTGTAATTACTAAAGAATAGTATGCCATCCATCTCTCCCTCCCCTCCATTCATCTTCCAGCGTCTCTGTTGCGAGTCCTCTGAGCATTTTATTCCCTAATTTCTTTTCCTAAGGGAGTTTTTAAATTTCTCCCATGGCTTGGTTAAGTCTCAGCTAGAGCAACTGGTAAAAGATGAAAATATGGAAGAAATTTCGTATGCAATCTGGTATTAAATTAATTGACATTAAATTAATCACAAATCATTTTAATAGTATCAACTAAGCCAGAATATGTACCCTTTAGAAAAATAAATGGGGTTTAGAAAATTAGCATTTTCTAAGTTATTAATGATTAATATAGGACAATAATTTGGGTGTTGACCTTAAAGACTTACGTATAGAGTGTCTATTAGTACCAAGTGGTAATTCCAAGTATAAATGCTGATCATGTCACCTTAGAGCCAAATCATTTGATTAAACATGCATATTCCACATTAAAGTGTGTGTGTTTAATTAAAATTGATTTTGGAAGACTTCTCCAGCTACAGCTCCTTCTGCTCAACATTATTTTTTATTGTGAAAATGAAATAAAATGGAGATATTGTTTAGGTTATATCATACGTGATGGGAAGTTACCTAGTTTTGATTTTTCTTTCTAAAGCCTAATAACCTATATAACTACTACACATCTTAATATCATTTGGTCCTAGAGAAGGTTGGCTAGTAATCAAATCTCAGATTTGGAAATGCATCGGAAGATTCTAAATGCTGTAGGCGTATCCAGGGCCCTCGCTGGGGAGGAAATTGGGGAACAGATCTGAGAAAAATAATTATTTCATCTTTATCATGGTACATTTTTTTAAATGACAAAATGGCATTCCAGGTGCTAATTTTATTACCAGTCCTTCAAAGCAACAAAACATCATGTGTTTAGTGTTTGTCTCTTCATAGAAGACAGTTTTGTGTGTATTAGAATAACCCCCCTTCATTCAGCCAAGATCTCTCTCTAGTTAATCGGGTAGAAACATCGTGTCTGTGTTTTCAAAAAGAGAAAGAGAATGGGGACCAGGAAAAGAAAACAGAATTTTTAAAATTAAGTGGACTTCCACCCACAGATCTGATTTTTTTCCGTTTCAGTTCTGTGTTTACTGATGGACACAGGATAATTAGTACCCCGGAACAATGGCCCATCTGTTCTGACAGGTGAAAACTACCTTTCCACTGAAAAAAAAACGAACAACCCTCCTGCCTGACGCAAACGTTCTCAGTCTTGGAAAGTGAGATAGAAACAGGAAGTGTGGTGTGTGTTTGTCCTCGTCATTAAGTACCATCTCCCACAGCTTATAAAATCTAATATTTTGGGTGAACACTTTGGTGGCTTCATCTTCCTCCTCAGGTCTCCTCTTATTCTTGTTTTTTTCTTTTTATTCTGTTGTACCTGAAACGCTGTGCAGCTCTCCCCCAGGGTTCGTAATCATTCAGTAGTATCAGCCAAAGCAAGTGTGGACAAGGCAGCAGGAGCCCTGGTCAGGAGAAAGATGAGGGAACACCTCACTTCAGGAACTGAACGGCAGATACTCGCTTTTCGTAAGGAGAAAAATGGCTGAACTCCCGAAAGCAGGTTGTTGGAGTTTTTTTGTTTTGTCTCTAGTGTAAAGGGAAACTCGGACAGTCTGAAAGAATATGTGCAAGTGGGAAGAATCTAATAAAAAAAGAAAGGTGTTTGGGTTCAGCCAGCGCCATGTCCCACTCACCTCAAAGTTTGCCCTTGGGCAGATGCAACTTCTTTGTGCTTTTCTCTCTAGTTGGAGAAAAAGAGTGAAAAGGTGACATCTCAGGGCCCTTAGGCATACCTCTAGCCAGCCTGATGCCTGAGGAACCGGCACTGTTGCTGACAGAATAAGATGTGGAAACAGTGTGTCGAAAATAATTTGAGGTTTCCTGTCTCTCTCAATTCACAGTCACCACGGTTTTTGTGCCTTCCTTACTAATGAAAGACCCCCTGTTTGCTAGACATAAAACTTTATTTTAGAGCCTTTGGGGCTTCAGCGTGAACTCACTTTCCAAATTAAAGTGGGATACAGGTATTTTTCTCTTTATCAGATTGGGATTCATTAAATCCCACTACAACCGAATCTTATTTGTGTGTGTGTGTGTGTGTGTGTGTGTGTGTGTGTGTGTGTGTGTGTGTGCACGCATGCATAGTGTTTGGGATAGCTGGAGAGAAGAGCCACTTTTGACATCGCTCACTGGAGCTGCAGTTTCCCCCCAGCAGAGCCATGTTTTTTAGCAGGATTCCTGTGGGAGACCTGTTTGTGAAGTGGCATTTGTGATTCAGACTCCAGGTCCCCATGCCAGCTTCAGAAAGCCAAGCAGATGTTTCCTCGTTCCCGCAGCATAGCTCATCACTTTTCCCCGGAGGACAATCAGAAGAGGCTGGGGACAAGCACAGTTCTGTCAGCCACAGCCACAGGAAAATGGAGATAGAGTGTGTGTGTGTGTGTGTGTGTGTGTGTGTGTGTGTGTGTGTGTGTTAGATTGGACTAAATATGAATTTGAATTGGGCTTTATTTAAAGGTAGAATGATGGATTCGGTGACAGGAAATTGTATCCTCCACCTAAAGTGCCTCCCCCCTCCCACCCTTTTTTTCCTCAACCTTACCTGGCAGAGTTTAGTGTCTTTGATGGGTCTCTCTGGAGTACAGTCTTTGTGCTTTTTGGTTTTGTCTTGGATCAATAGGTTGTTTGAGAACAAGCTCGGCTCCTGGGTTGTTTGTGCAAGAACAATACGATCAGAAGTTATTTCTCTAGCTACACACCAAAACACATGCGTACAAAAGAAAACAAATGAAATGTATTTTAAATTTTATATTCCACAGTAGCAGGATCTGGGAATTATACTCATTAAGCGGGTTATAAAAGCCCGGATAACGCGTATTACAAAATAATTTTGCATGGGGCCCAAACTAACATTAGGTGATGCATTTCTGCTCTGTGTCTTTCAGTTTTTAATTGCATTGTTTATTTTTTTAGGCAAGAAATCAAATACTCCAGAAAATAAAAGTATAAACAATTTTTTTCTTTTTGGATATATATTAAATGTAACCTTGACTAGTTGTAGTCTGGAGTCAGATTCTTAAGATGGATTTATTTTTTAATGATGCAATGTCTCTTTGCTTAGACTGACTGCCTCCAGCCCCAGGCTCTAGGCCAGGAGAAGGGCTGCTGTGTACTCAGAAGGTTCCCGCCGGTGCAGGTCTATCTCCCTTCCAGACTCGTTCGCTGTCTTTGCTCGCTCTGTGCGAACGCAGAGTAGTGTCTGTGTTTCACGAAAAGAATGTGTGTTAAAAGAGCTAATGGTCTGACTGTCCATCAGACTGGGCAGCGATGGGGGTCAACTGGCGGTCAAAAACAAATAATTTCAGTCTGTGCCTGAAGCCCCCGAAGCTGTTGCCTCGACGGTGGGGGTTCGCCCGCCTCTTGTTGCTTCTGTATCCCCTGAAACCTGGGAGTTTTAATTTTGGCGACAAGAACGGGCATATTTTCTCCCTGGCAACCGTGTGTGCACAGTGCTTCTTCCCATTCAGCGTTTGCTCAGGTTAGCTCAGCTGCAAGAACACAACCAACACTCCTTGATCCGTGTCAGCCTTAAATAGACAAAAGACTGCATTCTGAAACTAGACTCTCCCAAAAAAAATATTGGAAGAGGCTGAATATCTGTGCTTGTTTGAAATACGTTGTTGTGGAGAAATTTTAACTTTCTCTGCTCTTTTAAAGAAACTCAATGTTCTTCTACAGGTACAGATTTTAAAGTGACTTCCGAGTTTCCACATTCATACGGAACAGATGGGAATGGAAGGGGCTCCAGAGTGCTGACAGCTCCATTAAAAATGCTTTAAAATCCATACTCCATAAATCCGAACCACACGTTGGATGTACTCACAGCCCTTTCAGTGTGCTTTGCACCCTGTTTGTGAATAGCGCCACCTGCTGGCAATTTGTAAAAGCTTTTTGCTGACGAACCAGTCTAAAAGGTCAATACTGGATACAATTTAAATGTTTTTAAGTCGGTAGATCTCTGGAGAATAAAAAAATCTTTTTTCATTTAGCTGCATTATTTGCAGCATCTTAGCCACAATTAATTTTCCAAAAAAAATTTGTAGACATTAGAAAAAAAGCACAGGGAATATTGTTTAGAAACTAAACCTGTTCTAAAGTTGTACCAAATCTTGATTATCTTTCAGCTTTGACTTCTTATACCCCTCCCACAGATTTCAAAGTGATATCAGAATTATTTAGATCTTTGAGTCTGGGTTTTATTTCTTCTGTTTCTTTTCTGCTCATTTTCTAAAGAAGTACATATATGCAATGAAGTAGCTAATATAGAAGAGGAGGAGGGGCTGGAAGGCAGGAGGGATCCACAGCCGAATAATTAAGTGTCGACTTCAAGGATTATGTCTGTGATTGACGGATTTACCACTCTGATTTTGACATTGACTCATAAAACATATGTTCACAAAATCTGTTTTATGGGCTTCTTAACAGGGTAAGAAGTTTTAAGTGTTCAAAGAGAAGGAAAACGCAAACCTTCCTGCAGTGAGATTGTAACATATATTGTTTCATTTCATTGTTCCAGTCTTTGCTCATCGAACAAAAATATACTATAATACTTTATAATAAAATAAGCCAAAAATATAATGCCACTATTGCCCAATACGGTGAAATGTTAGAATTGCGTGGATTAAAGTAATCCAAAATTGGGTTTCTAACACCCCTAAAGAATGCTTTTTCATTCTGAAGTTGTGCTGTTAGAGTTTTCTGCTATTCTTAAAAATATAATCTGGTCCTATATTAATGTATCTCTTTAACCAGGCCACTTTTATGAGCCCTTTAAACTCTTGGAAATGTGCTGGTTTGGGGTGAGGCTTCAGTGTTCCGTTCTACATAAGGGTGCCCTGCTGACCCGACCGGGGCTGGCCAGCAAGTGCATGGGTCTCTCTGATCCACCATGGTGAAAGGTTGGACATCTTCCCTCCTCTCCCTATCTTTTTGTTTTGTTTTGTTTTGTTTGTTTGTTTGTTTTTTGTTTTTCGAGACAGGGTTTCTCTGTGTAGCTTTGCGCCTTTCCTGGAACTCACTTGGTAGCCCAGGCTGGCCCCGAACTCAAGAGATCTGCCTGGCTCTGCCTCCCGAGTGCTGGGATTAAAGGCGTGCGCCACCACCGCCCGGCTCCCATCTTCTTCATAGGGAGTCACCCCCTAATATCTTTAGAAGTCTCTAGAATCTGTGTTAAGTAGTTGAGGCAATTAGAAGTCTCAAGTCCTTGACAATAAAAAAGGCCCACGCCAACTCGTGGCTGTGGTGTCACAGCCTGGGGCTGAATTTTGCATACTTTCTGGGGGGAATGATGAAATTGAGCTAGTGCTTTTCTGTGAGGAACAGTGGCTCGCAGAGATTTTTCTCCGTCTGGAGAGATCCTACCGAACTTTTCCAACATTTTTTTTCATCATATGTATGGTAACCTGGCACACATCTGTAATCCTAGCATTCTGCAGGCTGGGGCAAGATGAATGATGAGGTCCAGCCTGGGCAACAGAGCCGGGCTCTGTCTCCAAAGCAAACAAACAAGAAAGAGAAGGGGACAGGGGGACACTTTTATCCCCTTACTTTAGAAGTCTGCGTTCAGAATAACCCTCATTCTGGAGTTTTGTTCTCCTGAGCCCACGAGGCTGTATCACTTCTATTCCACCTGACACACTCACAGGAGTCTGCCACATACTTTAAAGGTCACCAATACAAGACTGTTTCCCCCAGGCTCCACCCCCTGCCCAGTCAGTAAACACATCCTCTAAGGGCTCCTCCACTGTAAAACGCCCTCTACCGCCGCCAGATTGCTAATTCCTCCATCTTCCTCCTGCCTGCCAGCATGTCCAGTGCCCAGAGGGTATAGCAGAACATTTCTTCTTATAAGGCATGTCTGGGTCACTGCTCTCTTGGTCAGCAAAACAGAATTCCCATTGTCTGCAGCATTGAAACGTCACACTTTGAGAGATGATTTTAAGTATTCTTTTTTTCCCCCAACTAACTCAGGTCCTTGAACATGAAGCTTTCTCTCCTTAGAGAGCATGGCATCCAAAATTGTCAGGGATGACAGCTGTCTTCCTGAGACTTCCAGAAAACACAGTGACTCTAGCACTAAAATATAATTATTACTATAGTGGAATTTTTAAAAATATACAAAAGAGGGGTCCGTTATTCCATGCAGGGGCTTTGAAGAACGCATTTTGGAATCGCTGGAGTTTGAATTGAGTCTTAAGAGAGGAACAGAAAAATGTTCTAGACCAGGGGAAACAGTGACCGTTGGTTTTCATCGGGCTTCTTGCACCCCTTGGCCACTGTTGTCTTTGTTGTTAACTGCATGATTAATCAGTCGCAAAGGGAGCAAGGCTGGTTAGAGAAAAGCCTAATGTGGAAAGCTCTGGTCTGTGTGCCCACCTTTCTTTCCAGGTGGCCATTGTGATATGAGTAATAGGGTGACTTTCCTGCCCCGCCCCCAATCCCTTCACTTGTCTCTTTCCATCCACACACAGTCTCTCTCACACACCTCCAGAGTTTATTCTTGGGCACTTTCCAGGGCCTCATATGATGTCCACAAGTCAGATCCCTCAGGCTGAACCAATAAGACAACTTAATGACTTGCCTGTCTTTACAGGGAAACTTGGAAATGGAATAAAACCAACCGCCAACTCATTAACCTTGAGAGACACTTCAGGTGGTTTGAGTCTAGTGTTTCCCGGGTTTGTTTAGAGTTGAGCACACTTTAAATATGTCTACATGGTTTAATAGCCTCTTGAACACAATTTTTGATGGCCTCAATTGATTTCCTCTCATTAAAGAGCGAGTCTTAATGAACGTGTTTGCCGTCCTCTCCGATTTATATTCGAACAGAAAATGTCCTAATGGCTTTGTAAAACGGTAACCTACTAGTTTTAAATGGAGGTGTTTTGTGCTGTTGGTCTTAGACTTTCTCACTCACATCAAATACTGAAATCTTATTTTAGCTTTCTGTGAACCAGTCAACTAATCTCTCTCTCTCTCTCTCTCTCTCTCTCTCTCTCTCTCTCTCTCTC
>CABHPH010115205.1:17798-38570 GCA_902168325.1 Peromyscus nudipes
CTCTCCCTCCCTCTCTCTCTCCCTCTCCCTCCCTCCCTCCCTCCTTCCCCCCTTCTAATTTTGTCAACCATGCAGCTCACTCTCCACTCTGGGGATGACTTCATTAAGGGATTGGTAGGATTTGAGTCCCTAAAGACAAATATTTTATTAGTTCTTAATGGTGATCTGCTATGGAAGGTTACATTTCAAGACATTATTTATTTTAGTATTCGTGTAACTTGTTTTTAAGGAGGGTTTGCTTTTCCTCCCCCCCACCCCCACCCCTGCCATCACATTTCCAGCTGAGAAAAATCATCCAGAAATGTCTCCACTGCCACCTACTTGCAGTTTTGAAATTTACATGCACCTGGCTTTTCCAATAAAGCCGATTTTCCCCTGCTGTGCAAGGCAAGATCACTGTGGAGAATACTGTAGATGGCATTGTGGATTCTTCTCTTGTTTGTAAAGGCGTGGGTTTTATGAAATTGCTAGGACAACACTCATAGGATTTTTTTTTTTACTGACTTCGGTGGAAATGGCTCTTTCTGTGAATGTGGTATGTCTTCCTCTATGATAATTGTGTTGCGACAAATTATGTAGAGAACAGCCTAAGTAAGAGTCCCATTCCTAAATGCTTCACTCATATTTATATTAGGACTATGTTGCTGTAGTCATAACCCTTAATAACTTCTTATAAAGCACGCTCTATAATGCACTCGTGATTACGCCGTGGAAAGCTGTTTCCCAGCACCTTGTAAAAGGCAGACATTTTAAAAAACAATGTATGTTTCTATTTAATACAGGGAGATGAGTTATCAGACACCGCGTGTACTTGTAATTTCATAAATAATAATAAGGTGTGTGGGAATGACTCTTTAATGCCCAGTGTTATTATGTAGAAAACGTGAACTGTTCTAACATAATAACAGGTATGAGGATTTTGAGTTATTTTTTTTTCTTCTCATCATCACAGTGACCACTCTTTGCCTAATGATTTCCTTTTATTACAAATCCTCTGGCTGGAAGCTTAAAGGCTTGACATTGTTATGTGCTTTTTAATATAGGTTATTCTCCATTTTATTCAACATACTAAAAGTATATTGCCCTGTCTTCGCGTATTTAACTGGAAATCCTTGCCTGATTCATTTGTGTAGTTTGCTCTGTACAGTCTCCCATTTAAAATAAAATTATGGGCATCTAAGCATCTGCCTAAAATTTTAATTATTCCCCAAACCTCATCTACCTCATCCTTCTCAATCTTCAGACGATATAACCAGACTCCATTTTTACAAATATTTCAGAAAGTGTTAGGTAATCACCGTGAATCTGGAAAACCTTCAGGGTCACATTGTAGGCATGAATACTTACTTATGAAAATACACATGATTAGCGGTGAGAAATGCCTTATTCTTTCTCTTGAATGCCAAGCCAGGAAATGAAGAGAGAAGGCTGACCCTTTTCTAAAGCCCTAGTCTATCTAATTTCCCATCTCTACAGTTTGTCCCTATGCGACATTTTAGAAGCAGCTGTAACTCCATGGCTGTTTATGGTCAGTGGCTGTATCGTAGTTGTCTATGAGAAGAAAAACAAGTCTTTGCTATGTGTCAGCGGCTGGTACACAGGCAATGTTATATGCACACTTTTATACAACCCTTAATGCCATCTGATCTCATTTGTATGCTGCATGCCCTTTTAAAGGTCTTTCTTTTTCTTTTTTTCTTTCTTTCTTTTTTTTAATCTCACCTAGAGAAACTGCAAGTCATTCAGGTTTCCTTGCTGGCCTCAGTAACGTATATAAATCTTGTTAGTAAGCAGTGTGTTACAGAGTGGAGTGGGGTTTAAGCTCCTTTGTTGCACGGTCCTGCTTTAAGGAAGGCTTCCCAGGCATGAAAATAAACTGTGCTTGGTGAATGCACTTCATCTGAAAGTGGCTGGAACATAATTTGTCTTATAAGGGCCATCCTTTCACCTGACAGAAGCCAGGTGAGTTGGCGTTAGGCACGTGGACATCTGTGTACCAGGACGATCCACGGCTTGATATCTTATGCCCTCTCTGACAGATGTGGTAGAAGAACAGAGCAGGATTTGTGGAAGGCGATTTCCAGTTGTTACTCAGGTGAACAGAGATCTTTGAAATGTTAGCATCGAAAGTGTGATCGTGTTTCAGCCCTGTTGGGAACCCTGATGATTTACTACATAAGAGCACCCCTTTAAATGGCCAAGAATCGTGAGAATAAAGCACGAGTGTGCCACACTGACAGCGCTTTTTGCTGGCACGTGGTACAAGAAGGAGGGGGCAGAAGGTGACTGTGCTCTGCAGATTCCTAGTATCGAGTCCCTTTTCTTGTTCTCGTGTGTCGTCCTCAACGCAGCTCTTCATCTAGCAGCAGGTCAGCCTCTTGCGTGCTCTCAGAGAGTGTATGGACAGCTGCAGAGGCCCCAGCCATCAGCTCCCTTCTCCACTTCAAGAAGGAAGAAAGCCCCGTACACGACAGCTATTTTTTAAAGGGACGTAATAAGTTATAGTTATAGGTCATGGTAGGTTTTTTCCATGGCGTTATTACCGTTATTATCTTCTACGGCAGTAAAAATTGATTGTTGTTATGAGCAGTATGAGAAACCCTCAGATTCGGGCAGCTGGACTAAATCTCCCATCTACATAGCAGAAGGAAGGAAGGGGAGATGAGAGGAAGGGAGGAAGGGGAAGAAGAGAGATGGAGGAAGGACAAAGAGTATATTCATCTTCTCCTTTTTGGTGAGTCCCCAGCAAACGTTTTGAGCATCCATGGACATACATCAAATATCCCCTTCGAAATGAAAGTGTGTGTAAGTTCTAAGTCTGAACTCCACAACCACCTGTCACCGATCTGGACCATCTTTAACCCTGTCTGTTCTGCTGTCCTAACTGTAACTTCACACATAGCTCCACGTGTAAGATTGTGTTTGAGAGCAAGTGGCTAAATGCCATTTGTGTAGATATTTGGGGATGCAGGTAACTATGAAAAGGGAAACATTTTTGAGCCCCAAAATGTATTAACAGAGAACATAGCTACTGGCTGAGAGAAGGAAGAGTAAGAGAAGCAATATGGCTTCGGAATGGGCATGCTAGATGTACAGAATGCACTGAGCTTGATGGAGTCTGGGACTGGGCAAGTGTTTGTGTGAATGGATACCCTAATCCATCTGTGTGATGTTAAAAGAATTTTAAGGTTTTTTTTTTAATTATAAGGAATAGTAAGTAAGTCAGGAATCTGTAGGTTTCCTCAATCTTGAGCAAATGACAATACTTTCCAGGCACTGTAGGTGATATGACTTGCTTTTACATTTTGACACAGTATTTTTAAATTGACAATATGCTAGATAAATATATAATGTAGGGGTTAAACATTGAGGTTGTCAAAATAACACCCTGTGGTTTTCCATGTCTTCACTAAACATCAGTTCTTCATTATCATTCCTGCATGGACTTACTCCACAACTCCTCTGACTTTATGGAGTATTCTGTGTCTTCCAAAGTCACAGCAGCATTCAACAGTGTTTGGACAGAGTGTCTGTGATCCTGGCTCCAGTCCATCTTCAGATGTGGCTACTTTCCTCTCCACATTGAGACATATTTTACAGTCATTAATAATGCACACCCACTTACCATTTCTAGAAATATCTTTATTTATAGGTCAGCCCTTTCCTTCCCTGCTACCCGTGGCTGAAGAAGCCCTCAGCGCATCAGGTTCCACTTTCACCCAGCTTCCTTCACGTCATCAGCAATGTCCTTTCTCAGACTTCCTCAGGGAGGCCAAGCACATCGGCCCTGCACCCTCTCAGCTGAAGGGGCTCCGTGGAGCACAGGGTCCTTCCACATGAAGTTTTGAGTTCACTGCCGAGCTGTGTAAGGCAGACTGGGATGTCCATGGAGGGCTCACATCCTTCACTGTCCATTCAAAAGTATGAGGATGTGAGGCCACAGCCCGAGAGGAACACACACTGGTACAGGACCCTGAAAATACGTTTGTCTCCATTTATGTGGACACTTGATATTAAAGTCATTTTTTGCTGTGTGTTTCCTTCTGTCCATACTCCATTTCCATTGACCTGTTCTCAACTATGAAGGTCAATTATTTTAGAGTTTTTATTATTTAGTGGGGATTGTAATATTTGAGCATTTATGTAGTTTGTATGGAATTGCTTGACTTAAAATATTCCTCTTTACTCTCTGGATCTCCTTTTCCTAGTTCTGTACATATATACAGATATACACACGCACATGTAATACATACACATGCATAATACATACACATACACACATACATATACACATACATATATACACACATATATGTACATACATGCACACACACATACATACACATATATACATACATACATACATACATATACACACACACTTCAGTAAGCTGAAGATTACATGTTTCTACAATGTGGGTCAAAGAAAGATTAACAAATGCACAGGGGTAACCAGTGAGGACAAAAATCTGCCTGTTTTATAAACTCATTTATATCGATTTTCAAAATGCATCCTGGAAGGAGCTTTGCCCCTGCTCTGTGGCCAGCTAGGCTGAACAGGAAAGAGAAACCAATGGTAGCCAGGGTGTTTAGCACTGCACACGCAGTGGTGATTTAGTAAATATTGCAGTGTCAGTTTTATTTCATTTATACAATTTATTTCATTGAGAAATATTGGATAAAATAGATTTCCAAAACAAACGTTATGACTTATATTCTCCCAGGGTGAGCAGACTGCATTTCTCATAAGCTGAGGCTGCAGATCTCCTCCAAAGAAAAATGATGGGGTTGACGCTACAAATCTGGGGAGCTCTTCGGGTGGAGATTTGAGGTGGAGAGAGCAGAGTGTTTGACTGACCTGGAACAGGTGCATAACAAAAACTACAAAGTCTACAGGCCATATTTTTACATGAAGAAATGTTTTAACATTTAAATTTTTAATTATAAAATTAGTCTCTGTTGGATTACATGATCATCCACTTTAAGGGAATCATGTTGGATGTAAGATTGTGCAGTTTTAGAAGAAAGTCAAAGTGGTTTTGTTTTTGTGTATTCCTTTCTATCAGACTGCATTCTTCATCTTAATATGCCACACAGTTTTCCTTTATAGATGTATTTGATGAGTATTGCTACATAAAAGGAAAAAAAATCCTCTTTTGTGTGTGGCAAAAAAAAAAATAAATAAAAAGAAGTTGCCTATAAGTAGCCAAGCAAAGTGGGAGACCCGGAAAGTGGTGCAGGTCGTGCTTAATGTGTGCAGACAGATAGCTGCTGCCTGCGCTGCTAGACATAATTCTAATTTAACATCCAGTCATTTTGTCTGGCTTTAATTATAATTATATTCTGTTAATTAAAGACAAGCTCATGAAGAGGCTTCAGACTCTTTTCCTTGTCATTTCTTCAGCAAGAGTGAAGCATCTCCACACCCCCTCCCGCTAGCTCCCTTGGCCTCACAGTGATGACGTCTGGCATTTGAAGGCGGGGTACTAGCCCAGGCATGGGAGGAGCTTCTGATTCAGATCCATGAGTAAAGAGATTTCCAGGAAGGGAAAAGAAGAAACCTCCACAGCTTACCCAAAGGAGGAGGAAAGCAAACACCCAAGCTTCAAGAAAGTTCAGGCCTCTTGGACCACATGGAAGATTTTCAGGCCATTGATCATGGTGTTAGGAGTGTGTGTCTTATGGAAGTCTAGACTCTTACCATCTAGAAAGACAGAACTTAATGGTATTTCTAGTTGGCAGAAGTAGAGGAGAATCCTTGTCACTTTAAGAGGGAACAATACTGAATTTGTGTAAATCGATGTTTACTTAAAAAAAAATACAGAAGAACCCATACAATTGGGATCTAGTGGGTCTTCAGTCAATGCAAAAGAATGAACCAATGTTCTGGGCATACCATCAGGAAGCTACCACGCTGTCAAACTCTTTTTTTTTTTTTTTTTTTTTTTTTTGGTTTTTCGAGACAGGGTTTCTCTGTGTAGCTTTGCGCCTTTCCTGGAGCTCACTTGGTAGCCCAGGCTGGCCTCGAACTCATAGAGATCTGCCTGCCTCTGCCTCCCGAGTGCTGGGATTAAAGGCGTGCACCACCAACGCCCGGCACAAACTCTTGTGAAATAATACAGTCTTGATGTATTGAAGCATGGATATAAATATTCCCTGTGTTTATCTTTGGATATGTGTATATGTGTGCTTGGGTTTTGTGTTCTAGGGTCTGTGAAGAGAAGATTGCTTCCACTGTGTATCAAGAAACCTGTTACTCAAAATATTTATTTATGCCTTCTGTGGAGGCCAAGAATTAGAGATTTCAATCAATATGTTCAATGGTAGCCCGGGGCAATTAATCATGCGCTGGTTTTGCGTGTACGTTCTACACTGGCACATGGACGTGGGTGTCACACTGTGCATTATGAACTGAAGGGGGAAATGAAAAGAAAACATCTCCAAAAAAGAACTTTCTCTTACCGAAAGTTTCCCTAGTGTTATTTTTATAGCCGAGTGAGAGAGAATTTACAGGGAGCTGAAATCATTGAAGCTAATTAGTTGAATGGCCCTATTATTTATCCAGGGACACGTAGTACAATAATTGCTATTGCAGGTTTGAAGCATCTCAGGGATATTAATTCCAGAGCTTCCATGTCATCTCAGTACAGTAAAACTTCCTAATGGCACCCTGAAGGTGCATAATCTCATTTTAAAACTACTTTTTCTTCTTTTTTTCTGAAGGAACTGGCAGAATCTCCTTCCATAAAAGCTGGAAAAGGGGAAGAACTCATAATATTTCCCTCATAAGAAAGCAGTTATATTTTCTTATTATTTTTTTTTTTACTGTGTGACCTTTCCTACCTTCTGATGAGGGGTTTGCTGTGACACTTTATCAAAAGTTTATCTGAACTCTGCTCCTTTGCCTCCCTTTGGTGACAGCTAAAGTGTGTCTTGATCTCCCCAAGGGACGTAGGAAAAGTGTGGGACAGCATTGGCTCTGGTCCCTTCTGCGGTGCTGTATTAGAGGGCATTGGGGAACACAGCAGGGTCCAGGTTAGGAGGAAAAAGATCAGGTTAACAGCTATGCCTAAAAGAAGTCTCTTGTAGCCATCCTAACCCACACCTGATTTGGATCCCCTTGGAGAAAACAGTCACCATCATATGATCTCTATAAAATCACCCCAAGAAACGCCCCTTGTGCCATCTTAAAGGGAAATGAAGCCATTGCTCATTAAACGGCTAGCGCTGTCTTGAGTCGGTAGTGTGGGGTGTCTGGCGAACATCCCGTGCTCATCTCTGGAAAACCATCTGAACCCGTACTTTTCCTCCCTTGCCTTTCATTATCAGTCTTGCTATGCCTTGGAAACCCAACTCTGGCTCCCTCCAAAATTAGTCCATCCAACATTTCAAGAGTTAGATGCAGGGCTGGAGAGACAGCTCAGGGGTTAAGAGCATTGACTGCTCTTCCAGAGGACCCAGGGTTCAGTTCCCAGCACCCACACGGCAGTTCACACCTGTCTGTAACTCTAGTTCCCGGGGACCATGACACCCATGACAAAACACTAATACACGTAAAAAGAAAAAAGAAATTAGGAGTTAGATGCATAAGTGTCCCATTGGACTCCAGAGGAGCCATGTGAGAACATTTCACCCTTGCCTCAGCCTTAGCATCAGGCCTCTTTCTTTCTACTCCACTCTTGTGAATCTCCAGAGAAAGGTCCATGCCTCCCCTGTGGTGAGAGCTAGGAGAACCCAAGATCTGAAACCTCCTGTGCTTCCTTCGTGCTCTCTACCTGAGAAGTGACTGGAGGACCTGAGGTAGGGAGGGCTCTACTAGGAACCAGGATGATGCTACTCATTCTGTGATAAGCTAGGCGGTGGTGGCACACGCCTTTAATCCCAGCCCTTGAGAGACAGAGGCAGGCGGATCTCTGTGAGTTCGAGGCCAGCCTGGTTCACAGAGCGAGTTCCAGAACAGCCAAGGCTATGTAGAGAGACCCTGTCTCAAGATTAAAAACTAACTAAATAAATACAACCCTGAGCAGCAGTTCGTGTCCAGTCTCCAAGGCCTGCAAGCATACACAATTCCAACTATAGACTGTCAAACTGCGGCGGGGCGGCTTCAGCAATGGAGCAACTGAGACCTCCAGAGAGCTGATGCAATTAGGAAAACTTGTCTTAAGCACAGTAGGTAGATAGATCAAAGTCCCTCCATCGTACTAGCTTGGTTATAAGCACCTCTACCTACACACACACACACACACACACACACACACACACACACACACACACGCACTATCTCAGGCCTTCAGTCATTTTTGTCATGATACCAAAGCACCTTGGATTCCTTTGAGTTCACTATGGCATCTTGTGTGGCAGATCTCTTCACTGAGTCCCTGGAGTGGAGCAGGATAGTAAAATGACACCCTGGTGCTCTTCTGTTTAGCGTTCATGATAAGGATTAGCAGACTTTCCCAGAAATCATCAGCTGCTTCCTCAGGTCTCCAGGTCATTCATGTTCTCTCTCTCTCTCTCTCTCTCTCTCTCTCTCTCTCTCTCTCTCTCTCTCTCTCTCTCTCTCCTCAGGAGTCTATACCAACCCTTTGGGGGCTGTTAGAATCCGTTTTATAGTGTGTTGGTCACTGACCTGATAAGTCATAATCGCTCAGGAAGCATCCTGAGTTTTATCAGGTAAGAGCAGCTGCTGCGAGGGCACGGTAAATTCTGGGCCTTCAAATCTGTGCAATTACCGTTCTCTGGAAGAGATGCTCACTGACTGTGTTATGCACGCACCGAAAAACCGCCCACTCGTATGTAGGCTCTAGCTCTGGAGTTCGGAGGTTTCAAATTCCTGAGTGTTCATCAACTCACAAAGAAAAATCTTACAATTTTGCCCAGTCCCATCCACATTTGACCTTCGGACCCTCTTAACTGCTCTGTGACTTGAGTTCTGTTCGGAAGAAACAGGAGTCATTTTCATTGTGTGTTTTGTGCGTGTAAGGGTGGGGGTGGGGGCCAGGCAGTACACCGAAATCTGTAATATCTAATGTCCTCTAGAAAACCCAAGCACACAGAGAAGTTCATGTTTTAATCAATTTTATGGTTGAAATGCTTTCGAAAGCTATTATTTTGGAAAACCAAGAAAATCCCAACCTAATGTGTTAAATCACTAGGCTGTCTATATCTCTTGCCCCAAGACAGACTTTCAAAAGTCATTAGAGATAAATAAAAACAATTCATTTCCAGGTGGCCCTCCTTTGTGTTGAAGCTTTCTCTGTTTGTTTGTTTGTTTGCTCTGGTTCCATTTGTTTATTTTTTTCTCGTTCCTTTCAAGTTATAAACTTCTTACAACAAGGTTCTGCATAAAAATGTTGGCAGACCCTTAACTATAACCATGTGAATGGTGCTGTTTTGCTTTAATTTGGCTTGATTTACGTGAAAGGAACGCAGACTGGAAGAGGGCGTACATTTGGAGGTGATTCCACAGACTCGGTTTTAAGCAACCGTCTTTAGAAGTGTTCATTAAGAAACTCCACCAGGCACGCTTCCTGCTGCAGAATCGACTTTAAGGGAAGAAATAAAGCTGGGAAGATTCCGTTTTCACTTTGTTTCTCGTAAAGACAGTCAGCATCCAACATAAACAACAATTTACACCCAGCATTTATTCTGGAAATTACAGTATCGTGCAGTTAACGCACACAGATAAATAATGTTTTATGGGATGCCGTGGAGTCCTTTCAGGGTAGCGGGTGCTTAACCGAATTAAAGGATTGGAGAACTCAGAGCTCTCATTTTAAGCAGGTTTAAACAGTTAATATTACGAAACACAAGCACAGAGGAGCTGGCCCAAATATATTTTTAATGCACACTTATTTTATTTCCATGGTTTCCCATTTTGGTTTTATTGCCATTTGGCACCTTCCGTAGACACTAAGTTACTTGTCTCCCAAGCCCTCTCCCTGGGGACTTCCTCTGCTTTATGATGACATTTCTTAATCCACTTTTTAATCCCTCCATGTCTGCAGGTGTGGAACTATCAGAAATGAAACTATAATTCCTGCTAGATGGGTTCCATCACGGAGATGATTATAAAGAATGATGATTTTAAATAAACAATGCCCCAGAATGTTTGGTTTGGTTTGGTTTGGTTTAGGAGAAGGAGAGCATTGTATATCTGAGCTAGTGTTTGACCTTTCAGTTAGGGAGAGGGACAAATTAAAAAATGAGGGAGGGGAACAATGCTCCCACAAATAACCATAGAGCATAACACTTTAGACTCATTTGAGTATAAAATATAAAATGCAGTCAATGAAAGCAGATAGACACATTGAGGAGGAAGAGGAGGGGAGCTGGGAGGAATGCTGCTGTGGCCAAGGGACTCTGTCCAGATGTGCAAGTGCAAAGCCAAGGCTGCAGCCAGTGGGCTCCCAAGGCGCAATAAAGTGCCCTCTCACCCTGGGAGCTGGAACCAATCTGTGTCTTTTCCAGTAGATGACTCCCCTTCCGTGTACTTAGGTCTTCAAAGCCTCCTGCTATACCTGATGAGGCTTCTGTCTGCTCCCAGATGAGCGGTATGTGTCAACAGCTTTCAGGGAACCATAATTTTTAGCCAAATTCAAATGGTGAGTTCTCAATCTTACAATTTTTAAAAATATAACCTCGGGAAAAAATGATGGCGTTTTAGCGTCGTTTTTATCGTTATGGCTTCTATGAGGCATGATTTTGAACACCCTTTCCAGCATGGTTTAGCTGTGGTTAAGGTTAAGTTGACATTTCTAGTTTAAATCACTTTTTTTAGGCTTTGGAAACTTGACCTTTTAAATTCTAATGGGACTGACTTGAGAAAGCCTAGACCAACTGAATGTGATTAGACATACATAAAGCCATTAAAAATCTGCCATGGGGGCCAGTCCAGTAGTCTAATTGAACTACTCTGCTTTGACAAGCTACTGTCTACTAGAAGACCTTAACGCATTTATATTCTCCAGTTCAGTTTTAGTAGCTAGACTTGGGAAATGTTGCAGCTTATTTCAGCTATGTGATTTTCTTTTAAATTCTCTGTTGAACCCTTCTTATTGGGTAGAAATTTATCTTCAGCCAGAGCAACACTCCCAGGCAGCCCTTCCTCCCAGCCCCAAAATAAGATAGTTTCTCCCTTCTAAGAGCACGTGTTAACTTCATCAGTGTTTCTGGATTTGTCATTTGCTGGGATTTTTGTTTTGGTTTGGTTGTTTGGTACATTGGTGTTTTGCCTTGTGTATGTCCTTGTACCACGTGTGTGCCTGGTACCAAGGGAGGCCAAAAGAGGGCATTGGATGCCCTAGAACTGTAGTTAGAAATGATTATGAGCTACCATATGGGTGCCTGGAGTTCAACCTTGATCCTCCACAAGAGCAGCCTATATTCTTAAATGCTGAGCATCTCTCTGGTCCCTCATTTGCTGTTTTATATTATTATTGTATTGCTGTAATCACAAAGGCCTCCTGAGGCCAAGGATTATATCTTAAACTTATTATTTCCTGCAGTTTTTTTCTTTTTCTTCTCTACATTTATTTACTTACCGTGTGTGTGTGTGTGTGTGTGTGTGTGTGTGTGTGTGTGTGTGTGTACCTGTGTGTGTGTATCTGTGTGTGTGTGTATCTGTGTGAGTGTGTGTGAGTGTGTGTGTGTGTGTGTGTGTGTGTGTGTGTGTGTGTGCCTGCACATGAGCATGCACAGCAAAGGTCAAAGAACAAGTTACAGGACTCAGTTCTCTCTTTCCACTATTTGGGCTCTAGAGGTCAAACTCAGATTGTCAAGCTTGGTAGCCAGCACCTTCCCCCACAAAGCCATCTCATCAGCTCTTGCCTGTGGTTCTTAATGCATACTCCTTACAGAGAAAGCATTCAAGGATTATTTGAGGAGGGAGTACCATAATTATTTTTGGTTATTTGAGACAGGTTCTCTCTATGTAGTCCTGGCTGTCAGGGAACTCCCTATGTAGACCAGGCTGTCCTGGAACTCACAGAGATCCGCCTGCCTCTGCCTCCCGAGTGCTGGGATCAAAGGTGTGCACCACCACTGACGTTCTTGATTCTTTGAGTGTCCTCTTTGTGGATGACCACTGTGAAGGAACAAGATACCTGAGGCCTCTGTCCTCATGGAATTTTGCATCCTATTGGGAAAGCTGATAATAAAGAATTAAGCCAATAAATAACAACTAGACATTGTGATTAGCATGATAAAGGACGATGTTATAACAGATTTCCACCGCTGGGGAAATTCATGAGGAGAGATTCCAGGAACAAAGTAGAACTACCCTGTGAAACTGAAGGATGGCCGGGCGGTGGTGGCACGTGCCTTTAATCCCAGCACTTGGGATGCAGAGCCAGGCGGATCTCTGTGAGTTTGAGGCCAGCCTGGGTTACAGAGTGAGTTCCAGGACAGGCACCAAAACTACACAGAGAAAAAACAAAAACAAAAAAACCCTGAAGGATGGCTGCCGTGCCCCGTGTGCACACTGACAGCATCCAGCTGGCACGTCTTCCTGACTTGGTTGGAAGGGAAAGGAGGTGAACGCACTTTGTGAAAAGTTAAAAATGCCTCCTGTGGTACTGCCCTGTCTGGCTGCAGCTGGAAAAGCACATGGGTAGTGGGTGCTCTTGGGGCAGGCGCAGAGTGGTCACTAAAACTGTCATGGGGGAAAAGAGAAACCTTTCCTAAATGATGGAGCAAAGAAAATGAATGACAGAGGATGAGATGTCAGAAACACTGGGTTTCCTTTGCAAAGTGAAGCCCATAAAAGACAACACCAGACCTGCTCCCTGGTGTGGGCACAGGCCTGGCACTTCCTTAGCCTGCGTATCTTTTTCATGCTGTCCGATGTCAATAGCGGGCTTGTGCTTCTGTGGTGCTTAGTGATCTCTAGCTGTGTCGCATACAGTTCTTTCTTCCCAAGACCGTTCAGGTAATCGAAGGCATGATTTCAGTCACCTTGGTTCCTCAAGAACAGGTGCAGGGTCTCTTGTGCATACCTGGTAGTGAAATGCCCGTGATGAGTGCTCAGAAACCTTTGGAACATAGCGGAATTCCTAGGAGTGCATCCTATTTTTTTTCCAGGCTGTTCTGCAGACACAGAACCATTTTGTTTTTATTTTGCACTTGCATTCATGGTTCAATTCAGATAGCTGGAAGACCTTTGAGCTGTAGAAAGTCTGAATCCATGGGATGGGAAAGGTTAATGTCCTCTTTGTTCACATTTGCACCTTAATTCAGCAAATATTTACCAAGTGTTTCCTGGTTACAGGCTCTGTTCTAAGCACTCTGTCAAGAATACAAGATGTGGCTGGGAGAGACTCTAAGATGAGTTCAAAGGACTAATTCAGAAGGCTGTGTGATACAGGTCCTATCACAGCTCTGGAGAGGCCAGCCAGTGCAGAGTGAGCGATGAGGAGGATCAGAAGGCTATGCAATTCACCCTGGAGACCCACACATTGGTCTAAGTGACAGCTTGGTGTCTTTGGGCAAATAGCCTTACCTCTACAGGCCTTAGTAAAAGGAAAAGCTTGACTCTCTCTCTCTCTCTCTCTCTCTCTCTCTCTCTCTCTCTCTCTCTCTCTCTCTCTCTCTGTGCATTCATGTGTGTGAGCGTGCATACATGCGTGTGTATGCACATACATGTGTGTGCACACGTTGTGCGTGTGTGTTGGCAGCCAGGGTTGACATCAGGCGTCTTTCTCAATTGCTCTCATTTTTTGAGGTAGGGTCCCTCACTGAACCTGGAGCTCACCAAATCCACTAGACTAGCTATTTCTGCCCCACCAAGGCCGGGACTACAGATGTGTGCTCCTGTGCCCAGATTTCTGCATAGATGCTGGGCACCCAGACTCAGGTTCTCTAGCTTGTACAGAGCACTTTGCCCACTGAGCAATCGCCTGAGCCCAGACCGTTTGATCTTGAAAGTTCTTCCAGCCCCAGTGCGGAGAGATGCTCAGTGGTTGAGAGCATTGTCCTCTCCCTGGGGGCCTGTGCTTGAGTCCCAGCATCTCCGTGGTGGCTCATAACTGTCTGTACCTCCAGTTCCAGGGGGATCCAACCCCTTCTTCTGGCCTCCATGGACACTAAGCACACACATGATGCTCTGACATACATGCAGACAAAACACTCATACACACAAAAATTTTTAATTAAAAAAAAAAAGCTCCTTTAGCCCAGAATCCAATGGTTTGTGAAGATACTTCAAAAAAGAGGCCTTGAAGGATAAGATGAAAAAAGAATGTGTGCTAGGATACCCTTTCTACTGGCAGACAGAGGAGGCTGGAAGTAGGAATGGAAGGTTCCAGAGCAATGGGGCTGCGTCCGCAAAGAGACTGCATGGAGAAATGCAAGGTGTGTTCAGGGAGCACCAACCAGTCTAGTCTTGCAAGGGTGACTTGAGGAGGAGGAGGGAGGGAACTGTGAGGGAAAGCTAGCCTAACTTACAGAGTGACCATCTGAGGTCTGATGTTCGCTTAATAGAAGCTCAAAAATATAATCAGTATCTTTGGCTGTCAAGAGCATTCAGATGCCTGAATGGCCTAAGCCTTCTTTTCTGTACAAAGTTAAAGGTGTGCACAACCCTGACGGTGGCCTCAGCTCTCAGTGAGCTGCACGACAAAGGGGTTGTCACTGTAGCAGGTGTGTAAATGAGAACATGGAAGCGCAGAGGGGTAACTCTCCCAAAGTCACATGACTGTAAAGTGTCAATCAGGGCAGGGAGTCAAACCTATCTGTTATAATTACCATAGTGAATTTGATAAAAAAGAATAAGAAACAGAGTAAACTTGATGCTGCCTTTGTTTGTTTTTCTCTTTAAAGTCACAAAGTATGGAACTGTGTTAAGTGAAGTAAGCTAGACTCGGAAATGTCCATAGCACATTTTCTCTCACGCGTGTGACTGAACTTTTAAATATTTATTGTATGTATTGGGGGGTGCACACGTGAGCCTGCGTATGCTCTACAGTGTAAGTGTGGAGGTCAGAGGGCAACTTTCAGGAGTTGGTTCTCTCCTTCCACCGCATGAGTTCCAGAGACAGAACTCCGGGTCATCAGGTTTGGCGGCAAGCACCTTTACCTGCTGGGCCATCTCACCTGCCTGAGACTCTCTAAAAAGACATGAAGGAAGAGAGGACTGTTTGGGAAGAAGGAGGGGACCCACATAAGGAGGGAACCAAGGGTAGTGGGGTGATTGTGATCAAACATATTATATACCTGCATGGAGCTATCACGGTGCAACTCAGAATTGATACATATGCTAACCGAAAAGCTTTCTAGGTCTCCATGGTAACTAAAAGAACACATGAAAACCAAAAGATTAAATCAACCAAACTAGTGCACATCAATCATTGTCAAAATATAACCAAGGCACTTTAATCCTGTCTGACCAGAAAACTTATTTATAATCAACAGCAGCTTGCCACTGTCACTACTACTTAAGAGGTCTTTGGAGTGTGGGGTGGGGGCAGAGAAGGAAATACACTCAAAGTACATTACAAAGTACACATGTGCACGGAAATGGCCTTATGTAACCCGGTGTAATAAAAAATAAAACAAATAAAAGTAAAAATAAGTAATAACTGCTTTATCAGAATGTGTTCATACAGCAAGGCATAGTAGAACAAACATATCTATAATCTTAGCCCTCAGGCAGATGAGGCAGGAGGATCATGAGTGAGGGGACAGCCTGGGCTACATAGCAAGACCCTGTCTCGGAAAAAATATATTCATAAAAATGCTGCTTTTAGAAAATAATTTAAAGCCGAGACTTTAGCTCAGTAGTAGAATGCCTACCTAGCAAGCACAATGCCTGGATTCAATCCTCAACACTGATATATATATATGTGTGTGTGTGTGTATATATATGTGTGTGTATGTATGTGTGTGTATTAAAATTAAATAAGAAGCTGGACATATTACTGTATGGTTGTAGTTCCAGCACTTGGGAAATGGAAACAGGAGGATCATTATGAGTTTGAAATCAGTCTGGGCTACAAAGTAAGTTTTGGGCTAGCCTGGTCTATGGGCTACATAGCAAGAGCCTATCTCAAGAACAGTAAGACAAGGGCCAGTGAAATGGCTCAGTGAATAAAGGTTGCCAACCAACCTGATTTTGATTCTGGAAACTCACATGGGAGGAGAAAACAGCTCCCTCAAGTTGTCCTCTGACAGCCACTCCATAAATAAATAAATAATAGATAAATGTGATAATAAAATTTAAAAAAAATTTAAATCAGATCGTAGGTTAGGTTTTATAAACACTAACATTATTTTTGGAAAATGGTAAATATCCCTGCAATGCCAGAGGACAGTTACTGTAGCCAAGTGGAAGAGGGCAACAGTCACCATCTTCTGGGTTCCTACCATGTCAGATTCTCAGAGCTGCCAGAGCTGCCAGTAATCCCTTGGGCAGGTGTGTTCACAAGAAACAAAGCTGCTGTCCAGGAAGAAAGGGAGTCAAGGACCACACCTCCTTCTGGTGCCCAAATTCTGAAAGTGAAGAGTACATTCTTCCTCTAGTCCTGGTAAGCAAAGGGCTTTATGTGGGAACTATGCCCACATTCTTCCGTTCCCTCTATTTGTGCTGAGGGTACAGGATCCAGAACCAAAGGCCAATGAGAGGAACCCGCGCACCCTTGAGGAACACTCTGGAGCAGTGGTTCTCAACCTTCCTAACACTGAGACCCTTTAATACAGTTCCTCACGTTGTGGTGACCCCCAACCATAAAATTATTTCGTTGCTACTTCGTAACTATATTCTTGCTACTGTTATAAATCGTAATGTGAAATATCTGATACGCGACCCCTAGGGGGTCGCCACCCACGGGTTGAGAAACGCTGCTCTAGCAGCAAGTACAAAAAAAAAAAAAAAAACCCACGGCACTCTTCAGCTCTTTTACTGTATTTGCATGTGTAATCTTAAACAAATTCCGTGAACCATGTTCCCTGGGGCAGCATCTTCCTCTTAAGTGCATCTTCCTGGCTGTTGCTAAGCATTTGGTCCAGCCAAACCCCTTCATTGGGGTTCCCAAGCTTCCTCTAATATGCGGGTAACTCCCATCAGCAGCATCTTCCTTTCTCCTCCCCAACCACTTCTGTTGGCTGCAATGAACCCTTAGCAGGAAGTAAACCTGCCTGGCAAGGCCCAGCTGTGAGTGGGGCTTGAGTGAGAGGTATTTATGACCTGACAGGAAGCTACAGCTAAAGATGAAGCTGCCTGGCGACTGTGAGCGGGGAGAAGGAAGTGTTTACGACCCCATCTGCTGGTTTCAATAGGCTAGAACAGCCTTTATGGCGTCAGTCTCCCCTGCGACTTCCTTCCATTTGGGGAATGATAGCTTATTTCAAGATGTTCCCACCCAACACACGCTCTTGTCCCCTTTGTTTCAGAGCACGGAGGAAGGAAAGACTTTGTTACTGGAATGTGAGGACGGGGCAGTATTTATGGTGATGACTCAGGCTGGAGAAAGGCTTCGTTGATGGTGTAGGTCCAGGAAAGCAGCCCCGCATCCTGCTAACCTCCTTAACTGCTAACCACAGTGAAAGCGCAGCCATATTAATTCTGGTCACTGTGGGCAGTTAGGCTAAGCATTGTCTAACCTTGTTCTAGCTAGAGCGATGCTAGTTTGACTTCTTGCCTGCTGGGGAGAAAAAATAACGGCCATTTAGTTAGTTCCTTGCATCTTGTCTACCTCTCAACTTTTTCTCCTTCAGAAGGAGACCCTTAAAGCCAATGGATGCGGTGTCTGCTCGGATCAGAACTGTTGTAACAGGTAACATAAGCATGGTGAAATGATCCCCTCCCTTATAGCAATCCAGGTTAAGAGAGTCTAGAGATGGCCATTCATTTCTGAAAGTGCCAAAACTTTAGGAACTGTCTTACAATACATCGCTCACGCATCGCTGACACCTGTGTTCTCTGTATATTAATGGTATTTTACTACAGAATGAGTATCTTTCCTTGGTTTTATTTGTGCTTCCCCTAGGCCTATTAGTACAGATGAAATTTTGTATTAAATTGTTCAAATAATCAGCATAATATACGTAAATCAAGGACTTTAACTCCGGTGGCAATATTTGAGTGGATATCTATGAATCTGTTCAATATGGATTTTTTTCTCTTTTGCAAAACCAGGATTTCTTTCCTTTTTAAGATCCTGTGTCTAAAAACATGAACTGTTTGCCAGATTTTACAGTTCAGAATTACAGAGGGACAACTTTTCTGTTTCCATTAGTTTGTCTGATTTACAGAATAGAAAGGGGAAACTTTTGTTTGAGGGTAAATCACCCAATAATGAGCTTATGTGTCACCTTTCAGATCCTATCTTCAGCCAGGTAGTGGTGGCGCACACTTTTAATCCCAGCACTCAGGAGGCAGAGACAGATAGATTTCTGTGAGTTCAAGGCCAGCTTGGTCTACAGAGCAAGTTCCAGGACAGCCAAAGCTACACAAAGAAACCCTGCCTTGGAGAATAAAAAACAAAACTATTTTCATTTTTACCAGGGGAGGGGAGTAAAAACAACAGGAGAAGGTGGCCTGAGCACCTCCAGAGAATTCCACGGTAATATTTAATATTTTTAAATGGAGATACTGGAGTTGAGTCGTATGAATTAGTTACAGTTCTGTATCTGGCTACCTAAAGACTAAAAGGTAATAGTGTGTGATCAGTTACACTTTACAGTAAAGCCCAGGTAGAGGTGATTCTCAAAATGGAACTCTCTGAGGGTAATGTCCCTTCAAGACCTGAGTACCGTCACTGCAGTTAGAACCTCACGTGAACACTGAATACCGTAATGCAAGAGCTGAGCCTTGATATCCCACCCCCGCCCCCAAGAAGTTCCTCTAATACATGTGCTAAGGTTGTTTCTGGAGTATAGGCCCAAGCCTTGTAGCGTTCAGTAGACCAGTGAGTCCAGTCCCATGTTTATCCAGTAGGCTTCGTGAGAGCAGAGTGGAAGCCGATCACACCTGCACCTTCCTGGGACTCTCTCTTGAGCTACAGGTTATCAAGCGGCGTTTCTATTAACAACGGTTCAGACCATAGCATCAAATGATTCAAGCCATGTCACCTCTTGTCTTCAGAGGTAAGCTGGCTCCTAACCCTTCTTGCAGTGGTTAACTCCACCGAGCAGCTTTCTATCAGCAATAATAGCTTCAAGGTGGGATATAAAAAATGAAGAGTGTTTAAATTGTTAATAGGTTCCATGTTCTTGTCACTGTGGAGGGTTTGTTCCCTTTTATAAACTCATAGTTTTTGGTTGACATTGCTTTTATGCCAGCCATCAGCCGGCCGGTGATGGTGTTGCTGTGTTAGACCATTACTGCCGGATTGTATTTGCAGTAAAGAAGGAGAATGGAGGCTGTAAATCTGCAACTGGAGATTTAGGGCCCTGCTACTCTGCAGTTTAGGCCCATGTGCCGGGGAGTCCATTCTCCTCCGGCAGAATTATACCCCGCTAACATGCCTTCCCAGGCACTGATCACCTCGTTCATTCCCTGGGCTACCAAGGCACTTAATACAGCTAATTCAGTTAAAGAAGCCCGAGGGGGGAGGCAGATGAGCCTTTCACTGAGAGCCAGATGCCAAGCAGGTTAGTTACTGACGCTGGTTTATTCCTTCCCCTGGATGAAACTTCGAGGAGAAGCAGAGAGTGCAAACGCAGAGAATAATAGCAAGAAAATGCTTCTGAGGTATCTGGCACAGTTGTCCAAGCAGGAAATGCTGACTTCCCCAACCCACTGACCCCTGTGGTCCTCAGGCCGCTATCAGGAAGATTCAGGAAGCACATTCGTTCAGAATTCAGGATGTGTCAAGAACCTTGAAACCTTGACATTTTTGCAAAATGACTACCAAAATTTAGAAGGTAGTGGAGTCTGAACTCTGGAGACAAGTCGCTAAAAGGAGAAAAAAAAAAAAACTCTCATTTTTTTTTCTAGCCAATTGGTTTTGAAATAGAAAAACGTTGGAAAGTATGTCTTATTGCTGGGTTCTGAAATATTTCGGAAATGTCAATATTAAATATATTTTAAACCGCCTCATTAATCGTGGGCTGTTTCTGCAACTGGGTCTCTGTGAAAAGAATTCTGGAATGTTTCTTGAGCAGGCCGAAGTTCTAAGTGCGATGGGAGATTTGTTTGGTTGTGCCTCCGGAACCCTCCCCGGAGAGGAAGGGTGTTAAGTATAGGCTCATCTGCGTCATCCGTCGGAGGCATCTGGGGCTGCTTTTGGTGTCAGCTGTGGCCCAAATGTGCAAGATTTAACCACCCAACTATTGAGCCAGCGCTCGCCTATTAAGACTTCAGATGATCTGTTCATGAGCTGTCAGCCCAAATTGAGCTTGAAGCCTGCTGAAAAAGATCTAATTTTCATAATTATCCGGGCCCTCCACACCCTCCTTCCCTTCACTACCGCCCACCTCCACGCATGCGCACAGAGGGGCAAACGTGAATATACAGACCACAGGCACAGAAGAGCTCTGTCCCGAGGGATTCGTCAGGCCCCTTGCCCGAAAATGCACCGAGTTCATCCAGGGGTCAGGCCTCGCTTTGACTTCCTGTTTGAGGAGCCCCATGTGTGGTGTTCCAGCATGGCTAGAGGCTAGTGATGACTAAGTAACCTTTTCACATTACTGCCTCCCACCAAGAAACAGGGTCCCTTATGGGCCTGGACCTGGAGTGATGGGGCACAATACCTTTTTAATATAAAAGGTGGAACTAACGCCAATAGAAGCCGTACTTTACTGTCCCATGACCTCACGATTATATATATATATATA